>JAPSGF010000045.1:15345-135577 GCA_035772895.1 Perdix hodgsoniae
TTAATGCTAATTACTGCTGTGAGTAAGCTTGAAGAAGGGAAAAGGCTGTCAAGGCCTGATTCTGCACTTGTTTCCAAAACTGTGAAACAGGAAAAATGCCATGAAAGGCAGAGAATGGTGAATTTCATTAGCAAAGGGGTGATCACCAAGTTCTTCTTTGAATATAGGTAGCTTTGATTATTTGGAAAATTAAGACTGACCACTTAAAATGCCTAAGGCCCAAAGATTTTTATTGTAATATGTCTGTCAAAGGCAACTCTAACAGGGAACTCTGCTTCCAGGCATGAGGCATGTAGAGATTGAGGGCATGAGCAATAATTCTCAGGCATTTTCCCAGCATGACCAGCAACTCAACTTGCTGCTGCCTCTCCAAAGATTCCAGTACATGGTATTCACTGGCTGTGCTACCAAGATATTCATTCTGAGAGTAGTAAGAAATTGTTTTTCTTCCATTCATCTTATCTGCTTCACTGAAAATAGTTTGGGTTTAGATATAGGTTGATACGGGACTAGCCAGGACTGAATGAATTTTAGCACTGGAGTTTTGATTTCACTTACTCTAGTTAGGGCTGATCATTTTATACCTTTGGAGAGAAAGTGACATATAATTAAGTTTATTATTATTATCTTTTTATTTTTATTATTTCTTATTTTATTATTCATTTTATTATTATTTATTATTTTTATTATTATCTTTTTTTCCAAGAGTAAGACTAGAAAGAATTTTGACAAGTGAGAATAACAAAGTCCACAAAATTCTAGTTTATCTTTACAATCAGCATGTTGAAGGTCTTCATAGGATTATCCTAAATAGCAGCAGAGGCAAGGAAGAAAATGAGACATTTACAAGAATGCCTTTTACTGTTGCTACACAGAAGTGCATTCCAGCCAAATTTTGAGTTTTTCCTGCAGCAGATGATAGAATCATTCACGTGGAAATTCCTACACATTTTACATTAATGATTCCATTACATCAGTCGCCACAGGAGAAGACAACCATAAATTCTGCACTGAGTTATAAAAAAGCATAAAGCCTCTCTGATTCAAATTCATAAGTCTTTTCCAGGAGAGAGAGTTTTTTCTTTGGCTTCAAGCTTTTTCACATTGAAGTAAAAAGGAAACTGAGTTATCCCTACATAGTAAACATGATGAGGTTTCATTACCTAAGTAAAAGGGCAGCTGTGTTTTAATACTGGTCACCATCAGTCCCTACTAGAAGCCTCATGCAAGATGCAGCTACTCTGAGCATTATAAAATGCACATACAGACACAAAACTATATTTCTGTGTAAGAAAATATAGATTTAAAAATTCATGTCCTTTTCCTGGTCTTACACACAGAAGAGGGCAGCACAGTTTAAGTTTCACTTCACATTGTCACTAACATTATAAATTATGTTTCTGCCTTACCTCTTTTCTTTGGTGACAGATCTACATGACTCAGCACTGCAAGTGTGTTGTTTATTTCAAGAGGACCACAGGCCTGCTCCTGTTTTGGGGTCCTCATTGAGAGGACGCTTTTCCTTGTTCACCTGCCACATCCATGGAAGCATCTGTAATACAGTGATTTTATTTGGGACTATTCATTACTTAGATATAATCCAGATTTTCAGTCTCCATATCCCAAGTCTTCTTGATACCTCTGTAGTATATTGAACATAACGAATGCCTCATCCCTGATGCAGTCTGCCATGCTCCTGGCACCCTCACTGTAATCTCTTGCTGCAGAGAAGTTTTCCCTTACAATTATACTTTTCTTTCTACAAGTTTCTGTGACTCTTCTGCAGTACTAAGTGGAAGATGCATGCCAACAAGCAACTTTTGAAGACCTTGTTCTGTAGGCATATGGAATAAATGTGTTCTGTGGGTTGCCATGGGCAGCTTTAGGCTGTTTTCTACCCAATTTCCTGGCTATTAAATATTAGTTCCTCTATAAAAGAGAATTACAGTAGGTCCATGAAAATGTTACTTAATGCTTAATTGAAAAAGAGTAAGTAGAGGCTGGGAAATTTCAGGACTAAACAAAACTAGAAAGTATCTCTTCCCAACCCATAAATCCACAGTGACCTGCAATTTGAATAATCTGCATTTCTGGTCCCCTCACTTCTAAAGAGATGTACTGGACATAGAAAATATTCAGAGAAGAGTAATTAAGGAATAGGTTTACATGAGTGACAGAATACATGAGATTCCTCAGCTGAGAGGCAATTTCTGAAGGAAAATATAAAATCATCATGAACATGAAGAAGAAAATTACACTCTTGCTTTACAATACAGTAACTGGGGGTGTTGCAGGTTATAAAAAATTTACATGGCTTAAAAGCAATTAGAAAAATATATAGGAAAAAATGCATCAGCAACCTCTGAACAACAGGAATACATGGAAGGCATACAGGTGCAGTTTTAACTGCTTATCACGTCCTTACTGTCAGTTCTTCAGATATCAGCTGCTGACTGCTGGAAACTGGATGTAAGTTGAGTCTGACCCACTACAACTCCTTTCATTTGTTATTGTAAATAGATTCATTCCCCTTGCCAAGAGCTACTGCTGGTAAATGATAAATCTTACATTGCAAATAGCTTCCTTACCACTCTGTACATCTGACTAGGACAACCAGCCATTTACTTTGTGCGCTCTTTAAACAGCTTCTGTTGCAATGTGTAAATTCAGAAGCTTTTTCACAGTATTAAACTTCTAAATATTTTGTGAAAGGGGCCTCTGAAATCCACACGAAGGAGTATACATCCCACAGGAATTGTAACAAGATATTTAGCATTCCAGTCATGGGTGGACAGTCTATCTCTTCCCCTGTATATTGTAACAGGATAGTTTGTTGGTACGGTGGTGCACTTTGTCAGAAAGTGGCTATGAACTGTCCAGGGAAAAATGAAATTAGATACAGCACTTGTGTAACTTCTTTTTTTTTCGGAGGAGTGATTCACCTGGCTCAGCTGTCGTGATGATTATATAGTACTGGAAGTATTTGAGATTACTCAAAGTAGTGCGAAATTCAGAATAGCAGGGAGACAAAGCACATTTCCAATCAGTCCTATCCCAAATTATTTTTTACACTCTTTCATTTAAGAAAGACAGAGGTATTGACTTTAAAAGCAATAGATTTAAAGTTTATCCATTCTATGCTTCTATATTTAAAAATACAAACAATGCCATAATTTTTGTAGCCTGGTCTAGTATTAAATAGATATGTTGGTGGCCCTGCATGTGGCAGGGGGGTTGGAGACTCATGATCCTTGAGGTCCCTTCCAGCCCTGGCCATTCTGTGATTCTGTATCTTGCTTATTTTAAAAAATAATACAAACCACATTTCCTACCACTGCTTCTGTCTCTTCTCCCACTGGCCTGAGTCTCTCAGTTCTGTAATTAAAATAATAATAACAGCTGCTATTTCTTTTTTAGTCTAGGTATTTGGGAGGTAGCCAGACTCAGGCTTCTGCAGGAGTAATGCTTCCTGTAACTTGGCAAGAACAGGCCTTTGTGGATATCTCTGCAGTTTGTGTAGAAATAACTTCATCCACATAATGGCTGATTAATTATAGTTGAGGCAGTGCAGATGACTTGAAAAGTAAGAAGAGAAGAAACACAACTTCCAGCATAGAGCCAAACTGAGAACAATACTTTCCCAAGCCTCCCTCTGCTTATCCAGTCTTTGGGCTGTTCAGAATACTTCTATTAGTTATAACAACTGGGAAACGATTCCAATGTAAGACAACAACTAAAACAAAAACTAGAATTCAGCAATAACAATCATTTGATGTAAAAATTATAAATGCAGTTTATAATATGGCATTTAACCTTGAATCAGCACTGATGAGGTAGAATCACAGTTTATTCTTGCTCCAAAATGCTGCTTTTCCACATGAAAATCTGAAGGGAAAGGGGATAGATACCAATTTATGTGTTCTTAGTTATGACTGCATCCCCTGCAAAGTTTGTGCTTGTCATTTAAACTACAAAATGCACCATGCACCTAGTATAGCAAAAAGAAACTCCAAGCACAAGCTTTACTAACACAGTAATAAATAACTGGAACAACAGGATCATACTGCATGTTCTACATCTTCCATATGATGAAAAGTAGTGAGGCCAAGAGAGTACACTAAAAAGGAACACTGATGCTTCTCAAAAGATAGAGAATGAATGGGAAAAAAAAAAGAGAGGAAGAAGAAGAATGAGGAGAAAGGAAAGAGGAGGGGTGAGGGAGAGGGATACAAAGAGACTGGACAGTTAACAACAGTAAACTACAAAGAAAAGGCAACTTAAATAAAGAGCAATCGAAATAAGCAGAATGAAAATTGTACAAGGATGAAGTGAAACTACATGAAGCAAAATGTTATCCATTTTTAGAAAGCTTACCATACAAAGTGAACATTTTGGATTGATTCAAAAATGGGAGACTCTAGTGGTTCCTCCAGGATCCCACAACACCCTTGTAGTTAGAATGGAATTAAACTGGGTACCTGGCACCAAGGACAACCCAGTGCTTCTGGCCTCGGCAGAATTTGCTTGTTGCTTTCATTAAAACTTATTCCCTCCTCACACACAGTGAGGACCTGGATAGACAGTGGTCCCTGACTGCAGCTCTGCTGCTGGTCATGATGTGGCTGCTGCAGGGAATGAACACCTGGGACTCAAGAACCACAGATGGTAGCACTGCTATAGTGATAACCTCAGTTAGTAGTACCTCCAATCTGCCATGCAGGCTGGAGTAGACCCTTATCTTCAGCAC
The DNA here is from genome assembly GCA_035772895.1 of Perdix hodgsoniae. Classification (NCBI taxonomy): domain Eukaryota; kingdom Metazoa; phylum Chordata; class Aves; order Galliformes; family Phasianidae; genus Perdix; species Perdix hodgsoniae. The sequence goes on from JAPSGF010000045.1 coordinate 20,093, forward strand.
TGATAGACTCCAGGCCTGGTTCTATGTAAAATTGAAAGAAATTATAGAATTTCCTCTTTCCATTTCAATACATAATGAACACTAGGCTTACTAAAAATATGAAGTACAGTATGTGACAGAAGCACTCTTTAATTAAAACAAACCTTAGGCCAGTAGCAGCTAGTTCAGTGGAAAATAAGAATAGAAAAACAAGACATTAAAGTTTCTTTTACATAAAAATAAATTACAGTTACTATTTGTTAGAAGTAGAATCTCGTGTTAGTGGAAATGGAGGGCAGGTGAGAAAGGAGAGGGTCTGAAAGTCCTCCAAAGAAATTTAAATCAGCTTCTTCAGTCTGTGTGGTATCAGATGCATCCCACCAAAATCATTACATGCTGCAGTAACGTATGCAGGAATATACATACATAGCAATAGTGAATAATAAACAGAATTACATGCTGTGTGAAGGAGCACGTTGTATGTCTCAAGTAATGAACCTGAATTATCTGTTAATTCCTTCCAACTTCACAAAATAGCTGGATCTATTAGGATCAAGGGAGATAAAGCAGCTACATGACCCCTGTGATCCCTCCCTCTCTGGTTCTACACAGTGAGAACAGCCCTAACTGCCTTGGCACCGCACTCCTCCAGATGACTTGCAGTCATCCCTCTAGGAATAAGTGAAGCCTCAGGGACCTAATCCAAGGCCATCTCACTTTCTGCTGAAGGATGATTCACAGAACCCAGCGCCAGATCCCAGTAGTATCCTGTAACTGCGATTGTAACCATTTCTGTAACCATTAATTCATTCCTTGTACTTAGCGGCTGGCACAAAACAAAACACCTGCCACGTGGTCCTGAATTTTTGCAAGGTATTTTCTATTTCCAGACTCTCTTCCCGCTGAAATGCTGTTCTCTTAAAATCTTTATTTAGCATTTTTATATGCCTTCCTTGTTCTTTTTGTTGTTGTTGTTGTTTTTAGTTTTAGTTTTGGTTGTGAGGGCTCTATCTTGCAGTTACATAATTAAAGCACTCATGATGTTCATCAGCAAAAGAGCTGGAATAAAAAATGGCTCTCGTTTTTTAGCTAGGTTTCGATCACTAATGCTACACATGCCATAGAAGCAGCACAGTATCTTTAGTTCTGATGCCCCCCAGATTTTCCTTATTATGCACAGAAAAGAAATAAAATATCCCCACTTTATATTCCAGCTTCTAAAATTTGGCCCTGACACACAGTGAAGCCAGCAGGACAGGCTTGTCCAAATCATTCATAAAACCACTAACAGTATTTCCAGGTGAGAATTTTAAACAGAAATATTCAATGTTTTTAAAGCTAAGTCTAGAAAAAATATTTCTGGAAGTATATTTACCCACTTGGCTGCATAAAAACACAGATTAATCGAGGCACTTTGGTAGATTTCAGATTATCCAAATTAAGTAACCAACGTGCATTTCAAATGCTATTGCTAATTTGTTTAAATACAATTGAAAATGTAAACCATGGCAATGCGTTCTGTTCATTTCACTGAAGCACTCACCGCTTCTAACAACCAGACCGACGATTGGAACTGACGAGGCTATTTCGGTGCTGTTCCGAGGGACAGGCAGAGAGGAGTGCTGCAAGCACTCCATGATCTTTAACTGCCACATTAACACTTTAAACTGCAGTTATCAGGGCAAAGGGGTCAAAGCCATCCCAAGAGCATGGACTGGAGTTATAATTAGCTCCTGAAAATAACAAAACATTCACTCGCTTTCATAGGAAAAAAAAAATCATCTATTCCCTGCAGCCAGACCCTTTAGAGCATATACGTGTTTCTCTTGTCGCAGTTAAGTAGCCTCACAAAGTGAAGGTTATAAGGAAAAGATGTTTCTCAGTTGTTGTGTAGTATTTTATTGTCCAGGCAACTGCGCAGCCCAGCCCCAGAGACCTTCTTTCCTTTATCTGATTCTCTATGTCCATTTATTACTTTCCATCACCTCCCTATCTCCTTGCCTTCTTTAACCTTGTTTCAGCTGCTGATTTCTTACCTTAAGGTAAGCATTTACTAATCTGATGGCAAAGGTCCCTACACAAAGTCACAGGGATTTTCCCGCACTGACCAGGCTGTAATCTCCTGGGAGCTGGAGCCAGGGCTATTTTGGCTGTAAGATGTCCACCGCGTCGCGGTTGCTAAGAAAACAATAAACTATGCACGGTGCTGCCATGAGCCATTCAGCACGCCAGCGTAGCTATCTGCTCGGCCCTTTCCTCACTTGATCATACGGTAATGACTGTGCTACTTAAGATAAAACCTTCACAGCCTCACTTTTGCTGCTCAGATGAAATCAAGGGAAGAATTTGACCTTTATGTTTTAAATCGGCCTCTGAAACCGTTAACGCGGCATGCAGTAAGCGTCTGTATCGTGCCATCACAGCACCCAGCGCGGGGGCTTTTCCCCTCACCCTCTCCTGAACATTAAGTAATCCAAGCACGAAGCAATGCAAATTTTGCACGCTTGCAAACGTTCTTCCTAACAATACTGTAGACAGTACGGCTCCTGAGCCATGGCATAGGGCACAACGAGCTGAGGAAACCTGCCCTCGTACACGGCCAGCCCCGCGTTCAGTTTCCCCTCGGCGCAGCGTCGGGAAAGCAAAGCCCGGCCGGGGCCGGGCACAACCGGGGTTCCCCACCGACGCGGGGTTCCCCTCCGGGCACCGGCGGCTCCTTCGGGAGTGGGGGAGAAGGCGCGGGGGGGGGGGGGGCCGGCCCCCGCCGGGGCTCCCCTCGTCGGGCTCCCCGCCCCCGCCGTGCCGCTTCGCTGCGCGCTGAGGCTCCGTGGGCGGACGCGGCAGCCCACGGGCGCTGGCAGACAGCCGCGCGGCGCGCGTCACGGCGGGGAGGGCAGGGCGGCACAGCCATAAATAGAGGCGAGGCGGCGACGGCAGCGGTATTCGCGGGGAATCCCTCCTGGCCTCCCTCCGAGCGGCGAGGTAAGGCGGGCGGGATCCGGCGGCGCTCCCCGGCGGCGCGGGACCGGAGCGCGGGGCTCTGACGGCTCTTCTTTCCTCCGCGTTCGCAGCCCGGCGTCCCCATGACTCTGAACCGCGGCGACAAGCTGCGCTACCTGGACAAGCGGCGCGGCAGCATGCCTTTCTCCGCACACCAGCACCTGCACCGGCGCAGCATGCCGGTGGACGAGCGGGACCTGCGGGCCGCCCTGCCGCAGGACGAGCTGTCGGGCCTGGTGCGCTGCACCTCGTACAGCCCCGGCGAGGCGCACCGGGAGAGCTGGGCCTCCGACTCCTCCGACTCCGTCATCTCCTCGGGCAGCGACTCGGACGGCAGCCTATACAAGGTGATCCTGCTGGGCGAACACGGCGTCGGCAAGACCAGCCTGGCCCGCATCTTCGGCGGCGTGGAGGACGGCGCGGAGGCGGAGGAAGCCGGTGAGGGCGCGGGCGGTGCGGGGCTCCCAGGCAGGAGCGGCACGGGGCGCGGTGGGCGTCCGGGTGCGGGGTGACGGCGCTTTAACGAGCACTGTCTTCCCTCCAGGAAACACGTACGACAGATCGATTATGGTCGATGGAGAAGAAGCGTCTCTCGTGGTGTTCGATATCTGGGAACAGGTACTTGCAGCTCGAAGATACTACTTCTTTATGGAGCGGTCGGCGTTTTGCTCCAAAAATGTGTAGTGATGGAATGACTCTGTCTGGCTATTTATTGTCAGATGGGCAGCACTGAAAGGAAATCGTGCTGCCTTCATTTTCCCTTGCAGTCATTTTCTCGTAGCTGGACAAGCAGTTTAGAAGCCTGGCTAGGCTTGGGCTGCGAACCCCTCAGTGCTTTGAACAAAGCTTACATTGGCAGCCCTGGGGGAATTCCTTTAAAATTAGACACTGAAGATCTGATCGGTACAGACCTGCCATTATGTCTAGAAACTAGAAGATTTTAGAAAACTTCTTGTAGGCTTGTTTACTTTTGCTGTTTGTAAATACTTAAAGCTAACAAAAATATCTTTCAGGTGTTTACAATACTTAAATCATTAACTAGACAGCGTTGAATATATTTTTCAATGCAGTAAATCTATTTGCCTCATTTTGTTTCAGGATGACAGCCAATGGCTTCAGAACCACTGCATGAAGATGGGAGATGCCTACATCATTGTCTATTCAGTGACAGACAAAGTTAGTTTTGAAAAAGCCTCTGAACTAAGGATCCAGCTAAGAAGAGCAAGACAAACAGAAGACATTCCTATTATTCTTGTGGGCAATAAGAGTGACCTGGTCAGGTCTCGGGAAGTCTCAGTCGATGGTAAGATACTATTCATTTATACAAGAATGTCTAAATTATTAGTAACAAAGGCAGCAGAGGATTGTGATCAGCAGAGCTGATCTGGGTTTGGTGTAGAAAAATGTATGACTGGAGGCACACCAGAGAAATAAAGCCAGCTGGTTCACATGGGGACTCTGCACCAAGGAAAACAGTGAGGAAAGACTCATACATAGAGCTGGGCTCCGAACTGCGGTACGGGAGACACGCAGCTTCACAGCTTCAAGGCTGAAGCTGCGGAGTTTTACTGCATGTAGCAGTTGCTAGTCTCAAGATTTGATAGCCTTCTTAAGGGACAGGAGTGCCATGTTATAGAACCCAGGCAGTCTTTGATGATGCTGATCCCACAGTAACAATACAGCCCTTTCCTCTAGAAGTGATTCCATCACGTTTGAGGTGAGGTGGAGAGACTAGGTTCACACAGGCTTTTTGTATGTCATCTACAGCTGTGGTCAGTGAGAATTTTCTGTTCCATTGTGTGTTTCAGCAACTGAATACTGTAACAACTGCCAAGTATTGATTTCATGTATTTAAAATTTGTTTTTCCTTCCGCTGGTAAGAATAATTGTCTTGATGCTGAAGAACCATTTCTTGCTGTATGGTTCTGGCATACTTCTTGTGTTAAATCCCTGCACAGAGAATTGACTGGAGTTCATCAGGAGATCCTCATTCTTTGCAGGCTGGTGGCAGTGCATAGTTTAACTGTCCTAGAAGTGACATTGTTTTACTCAGGCTGGCAGCTTTGTCATCATTGGCCACAAGGTGGACATGGAAATTTGCTATGCAGCAATATTCCAGGGCTACATGTTTACCTCTGGAACACTGGGGACACAGCATTGTCTATTTTGAATGCAGTCCTAATCAAATCCATTAGTTGGCAACATTATGATCTCTGCTGTAACCTATATACTGACCTGACCTTTTGGCCTGCATCAGCTTAATCTGTGTCTGATGCGGAAGACTCACTTCTTACAGTGAGGCTGAGGTGTGTGATTGCTCAATAACTTCCAGAAGAAGCAACAACTAGCTCTTCTTTCTGTACCTCACAATCTTTCCTGTTGGACAGCAAGCATGCATCAACTCCCTCCCTTAAATCAGCTACAGATCTTAAATGATACTGGAATGGTCTACCTATAGGGCTATTTTTTCCTTACAGTCAGCATTGCTGGTCAAGCGAGACTTCTGAACACAACACAACAAAAGAGTGAAAAGTAAGGGGACAAAACCATGACTGCAAATATTATAATTTGCTGCTCTATAATAAAGTTCTTTGGTGTTGAAGACACTTTCCTTTCTTTTTAAGCTAACCCATTTTTTTCCTGCTAGAATATGTAAAGAGAAAATGTCAGTCTCCATTCATCTCCCTTCTTTTCTTTCCATTCAGAGGGACGGGCCTGTGCTGTTGTGTTTGACTGCAAGTTCATTGAGACCTCAGCTGCTCTTCATCATAATGTCAAGGACCTGTTTGAAGGTATTGTTCGGCAAATCAGACTTCGCAAAGACAGTAAAGAAGACAACGCTAGGAGAATGGCCAACACAAAAAGAAGAGAAAGCATAGGCAAAAAGGCAAAGCGATTTCTTGGGAGAATTGTGGCAAAGAATAACAAGAAGATGGCTTTCAAAGCAAAATCTAAGTCTTGCCATGACTTATCTGTGCTTTAGAAGCTTCCAACAAGGTCAGATGTTGCCATGTTGGAGGTGAACAAGCATTTGGCTGTTGAGAAATATATGGATGATCCTCATGGTGATAAAACAATGACATCAATCGAGACTCTCATTAATGCCTTAAGGTGCACAAGCAAGTCTGGAAGTTACCTTACAATGTTGGCTTCATTGATGAATGGTTTGTTTCAATGTATACAAGTAAATGAACTAACTTTAATTAAGTGGCTTGACATGCCCAAATTTTCACTATGTATATACGTTACATACATCCTCTTGTCCTGTGGATGCCAGAGATGCAAAGATAAGAAAGGATGATAAGTATCACCACAGACTTGCCTCGTTTGCAGAGCAAAACTTAAACTTGTACGCAGGCTCGTACACTCTTTTTAGTATGAAGTAAACAATGATAAATCTTTTTAAATTTAAATGTGGGGCGGGAGGAAGTAGAACCACATTAGAATTGAAGGAAAATGTATTTATATATATATATATATATATATAGTTAAATATGGAACAGATATCATTTTATGAAGTTAATTTGCACTTCCATTACCTGTTACTCAATTAATTTGTTACTTGTTTACATGCAGATTTTATAATAAAGTATTATTTCCTGTTACAATAAACTGTGCTTTTTTCATAGTATGGATAAAGAATGACAGAGCAGTATTTTTATAGTTATCTCTTTTTCACTGTATAAAACATTAATTACAGACTTCAAGTGATCTATGCAGATATGTATATTGCAGTTCTGGAATGAAATGGATCAGAAATACTCTGTCCTGTTCTTCAGCAGGCAGTGCTTTTAAGGAATTCCTGCTCTTATGAATACCTTATTACAGCAGTTGGTATTGGAAAGGCATATCTTGATGTTATGGCTCATCTTCAACCTGGCTCTCTTGTCAGCTTTAGCAGAAACAGACCTATAAATAATATCTTTAGTTTGTTAGGTTTTTGTCCATGCTGGTGAATTGAAACCTATAATGTTCAGCTTCTTACATCTCTCCAGGTTTGAAGGCCTGGTGTGACAGCCAATGAGAAAATGTGGGTTTTTGTTGTTGCTTGTTGTTTGTGTCCTGTTTCTCATTTCTTTGTTTTCCTTTTTTGGCAGCAATGTAATTTTCACATCTACTCCCAAGCCTGTAAATACCTTTCAGTGGCTTTGGGAATTTCAAAGAAGCCTGGAAAGACTGTCTGAAAGAGTTTTGAAAGTCTCCAGCTGTGGGCTACTGTGGCCTGCAGCACTACCATAGTTTTCAAGTCCTGTGTTATAAGTAATGTGTTACCATGACTTTTATCTATTTGCTGTTCATGAATTTAAAAATCGGACATGCCTTGGCAAATAAATTAGGCTGACTGCATATGCTTTATAAATTCCTCTAAAAAGGATAAATTCTTCCATAAGCTCAGTTCTCACTGTCAATAAAACACAAGTCCTCTTTCCACTCCCCTTACCTGAGTCTAGCTATTTAAAGATATTGTTTCACTGACTGGGTTTTTTTGGTATGATCTTACAGAGGCTAACCCTTCCCATGCAGCAGACAAATAGCATCAGCTGTTACACCTCAGTGTGCGCTTCCCTGAGCTCGAACAAACAACTCTGCATGGGCTTAGCCTCCCGATGTGCTGTTGGGGCAGCTAGCTGTTGGCTTCAGTATGTGTTGCTGCTAACAGGTCACATTAGTTTTCTTGTGAAGAGAGGTGCTTGCTTTGTGACCTGAGCAAGGTTCAAAGCAAGTGATTCGGCCCTGCAGCCAGAGCTTACATATACCCGATGATACTTCTTATTTGGATTTGGCCTTTTTTCACTAGCCTTGCTTTCTGGCACACTATTATCGCTGGAATGTCTAACCACGGTCAAGAGCATGGCATCAGATGTCTACTTACACTGAAGCTTTTATCTTTCAACACCAAAGAAAATGCCCGAGTCGTGAAAACCTTGTTGTAAAAGTGTCCAAACCGATAAATCTGACACATACCTATTTATGTTTATATTAAAGCTGTTAACAAAACTTTGTGTAGCTCCCTGTGCGTTTGCAAAGCTTTTGCCTTTTAGTTGTCCTATGTTTTCAGAATGAATGGGAGAGAATTGGCACTTCATCTGGATTGACTTTCAAGATTTAATTCTGTCAGTAATAAATGCAAGGAGTGTGATAGAAATCCAGAGATTGAGCCATGTCTTTTCACAAAGTGCAACGTGTTACAAAGATGCTGTGACACAACCACAGCTGCACAGCCTCCCCAAGGTCATGATTAACAGCTGTGCTTTTATGCATACTCTGACCTACAAATCAGAATTGTTCTTGTGTTTGTGAATTCAAAAGATTGTGTTTGGACAACTCTAAAGCATAAAAGCGATTCCTGTTTAGTACGTTTGTAGAGGTTCATATAAACTGTGGAAAATAATTTGTATTTTAGAATTGTGTCATATAGGCCACTGTGAGACAATAACTGTAAGACAATAAACTGTGAATCATCTGAAAGAAACCTAGCTCATCTGTACTGTATTCAAACAGTTAACATCATACAATAAAATACTTCTAAAATCCTCATTGCGTTGTTTTTTCTTGTTTGTTTTTACAAGTTTTTTGTTTGTTTTTTTCATAATTCAGCAATAGTTCATGAATATTGGGACGGTTTGATGTTATTAAGGCTTTGATAATAACCTGCTCTAGAACAATATCATATTCCATACTATGGAAGCAGAGTTTTTGTAGCTCATGGAAGACTTTCTACCTGAACAATAATAATTTCTAGCATATAATTTAATGCAATTTCCAAGGGGATTTTTTGAAAGTATACATGCAAACAGCAACTGGCACCTAACTGCCAAATGCCTCCAAAAATCAACATTCTTCAAAAGGTTTTTCCTATCTTCAAGCATTTGACAGTCACCTGTGGGCTTTTGTAATTTGAGATGGATACTCAGATTCTAATCATTAATGGGGGTGAATCTGTATCAGGTGAAACATTCCGGGAGACAACAGCATTTTCTTTCATTATTACCAGAACAGAAAAAAGTGTCAGAGGTAACATTGGTGTGAGTTCTCTTATTTTTTTTTTGCCAGTGTACATCAGTTTTAATTTGGAGGAGCAGTTCACACAGTCATTTAATCTTTATTGCTTTCCCTGCTTCTGCCAGCTGAGGTTCCTGTTACAGCTGATCGTGATAGAGGATTTCGTGTTGGCATAAATCCATTTGGAACAACTCTAATTATTATGATCTGCAGTGGAAGGACGTTGCCTTTTATATGTGATGCATACATTAGGTAAACAAATCAAAGACTCCTCTGCCTGTTATTTCTAAAATAGCTTCTGTAAAACTCTTCACCATATAAAAAATGTGAAGAAAATCATTCCTCCATCTGCCAAAAACAGAAAGTGTAAAACTGAGTCATATAAATAGAGATGGAATGTAAACTGCTGGAGGAAGACATAGCATCACCAAAAATGTAGTTTTATTCAGATGTATTTTCTCAAAATAGGCCTACAAAACCAGGCCAGGATCTACATAGTAACGTTGCATAACACAACTGTTCTTTGCTGAAAAAGAAAGCATAGTGGGTTGACAGAGAATAAGAATTCAGTGCATGATAAAAGATCACTAAGAGGTAAGAAAAGTGGGATAATATTTACGCTGAAATTTGCTTTAATTCTCTTATTTCTTTCCAGGGACAATATACAGACTAATTGTATGTACAACATGAATCTTGATTTGCATCACATCTGTGCATTCCAGGGCTGCCATTTAATTTGTAAGAATGATCTCTAACTTTATAATGGGCAATCTGACTCCCTGTTTGGATAAAGAAACATCTGATCGCTGTTACTCCTGAAGTTGTAAATGTCTAAAAATTCAAACTGTAAACAACGTCAGCTGTCTTTGTGCTCTTTGGCATGGATGTTGAATAGAGAAGTAAGAGATAAAAAGGCTGAAGTGCATACCATTTAAATTCATAATAACATTCAATTCTAACCTGCTGTTCAGAACCCAAATGGGAACACCACTGTTAACTTAAAATTGTACTACGAATTGCAGCACTAGCAGGTAGAAAGCAGGCTAAGGAATTTACTTTAACACCGAGTTCTTCACCAACAATTACCTTGCTATTACTTATGTACCATGAAAATGCCCTGGCAATCAGGTACAATATATGGGCAATATATGTTCCAAAGACTCCCCTTGTTCTCTTGTTCTCTTTATTTTTTTCTTTTATTTCCTGATTTTTAAATATGTTCTTTGAACGAATCACTGGAAATCAATTAGGGCCTTACTGAGGTTTTTTCCATTATTTCCAAGATTTATCACAGGACCTGAAGAAGATATCAACCTGAATTAAAATAGATTCAGAGACAGAAATCAACAGAATCCATTTGAAGATATGGATTTTCTCATCCTCTTAAAATAAGCTTCTCAAAGGCCCAAAACAAAGGCTGAAGAAAGGGCAGGATTTGGAGAGCCAATGCAGAGTCAAAAGTTGCTCCTACTCAGAATAGTACAGACAACCTGTAAAAAGCTTTTTGGCAATAAGTTCTACTTTCATCAGCCTCATTACACTAGCATAAATAATTATGCTTTGGTATGGCATGCAGTGCCACTGAATGTTGTGACCCCTGCCTTAGGAATGACAATTTTCAATTCAGTAGACATCTTGGCAGAAGAATAGGAATTTTTGTCACCCTAAAATGGATTACTGTAATGCATTATGCTTAACAGAGAGCTTTCAGGAGCTCCACGCTGTAGGAAATGCAGCCATGTTAATTAAGCTGGCTAGGTCACAATGAGCACATAACTCCTGTGCTCTGGCCTGTATTCCCATAAGTTTCTAAGTGAAGTGATGATCTAGAAAAGCTGCAAATAGCACTGGATATAACTAATGCTGACACTTCTTCACTTTGCTGCATGTTTCTCGGCTTCAACGTAGCTTGCTGAACTCACTATAAAGTCAACACCATTTATTGTTTCAGGGCCGCTCAACAAGAACAATCTCTGTGTTTCTAGTTGCAGCTATCGTGTTATCATAGGCATTGGGCAACAACAATTTAGCGCATTTTACACTGCAAAGGTACCTGCAAGAGATCATGCCCTGTTTATTAGCCTTGCATTTCAAGGGCACAAAAAGCACAAAACAGTAAAAATAGATCTAAACTGAACTAGAATGTACAGTAAATTTTAAAACCATGCAAACTTGCAATGGTTCCTGTTCACTATGAGCCTTCCACTGGAAATTTTGAAAAGTGTTCATCCACTTAATCTTCAATAAAAAGAATAAGCTAACTCTTTTTGGATATCAGCCAAGAGCTGACCAGCTTTCTCACAGATTTCCCAGTTAGAGGTACCCCAGTTATAGGGCTCCATTGTCACACGCTTTTCATGTCAACTTCAATTTTATCTTTCCAACCTCCACTGTTACACATTGCCACCCTTGCAGCAATGGCTCAGCAGAACACTGGGAACGTCTGCTGCTGCATGACTTACTGAAAATCATCAGCTGTCAACAGCTGTAACATGAACCTGGTCCCCTAGCTCATTACTTTACATAATATGGTCTAGATAAAAATGTCAGATTTTGCTGCACATAAGTCCCTGATTAAGACAGCATAACAAATTAAATAAATTAAATTACTCTCTCCTTGAATGTAAGGGGTACTACTGCATTTGCAAGGCAAAAAGGAATGGAAGGTTTTTAACTAATCTGTTTGTGGGAAAAAAAAAGAAATAAATAAAAATAAAAATAAAAAAAACAACTTATGCAATCTGAGAGCTGCCTTTCATTTTTACTCTATGGTTATTTTTCCAACAGAAATCTCAGAGGCTATATTGTTTTGTATGGTCTTCTGCCCTCTAACTATTACTAGAACTCTTAGATTTCTATCTTTCCTCCTTGGACCCTGTCACAGAGTTAACTAGATCAATCTATGCCCATGACAGGGGGCAGAATTCACATGTTCACCATAAATGCACAACCAATGCACTTATATGCAACCATTATCTGCAGAACTGTTTTTTTGTTTTTTTGTTTTTCCTCTTACGCAGTAATTCAAAAGATAATACTAAAAATCAAAGCTGTAGCAGAAAAGTGAACTAAGTACAAAAATAAGCAGTAGACAGACTGCAGATCTGTCTTTTATTCACTTTCTGTTTTTCAAGATACCAGAGAGCTGAAGTATCCATGCCTGTCTGCTTAACTTTATTCAAAAGTGGAGCTTTTGTTGCAGAGCAGAACTTCGAATAGCCAAATCCTCAAGAACAAAGACTAAGGGTGCAAGCACACATCAATGTACCTTCTATAGGCTCAGATTCATCATTAGCAGAACATGCAATTCTTTTCAGACAGGTCTCAAGGGTTCTAGGCAACAGCACATCTTTTATTCTAAAACTATGTTCAAAACTAAAAAGCATTAAGATCTTTCTAATTAATTTTATACTCAGCCTTCATAAAATGACTTGTAAATTAAATTCTTAGATAATTGTTACCAAACTTGATTTGACTAGTAATTGGCTCAATTTTAATCACAAGGTAATTAATTAGCGTGTCTTTATTATTTTGCTCCCAAAGTAATGTTCTTCCCTTCAAGAGCAAGATGGAGAAATCAGAGAAATTGAGATCTGGCTGAATTTTTGCCTCTTTTCTGCTGGCTTGTACTGTGACCCATTAAACTCACACTGCTCTTACTTGGCCTGCCCATCAACACAGGTAAGGACATCTCCAGCCCTTAAAGTGAGCACTGTAGCAATCAGTGTTTCAATTGCTTTAGAGCTTTCTCATTTCTTGTTGAAAGACTGCACTTAAACATCTGCTGATACAGTTCTTATATGAGGAGTATGGTGTTGAGCAGATGTTCAGCCCAAAGGAACAAACCACAGAGAAATTTTGACAGGAGTTTGTACATTGTGAATACTGTAAAGGCAAAATAGCATTCTGGGCATTGAATCCAGGTCTTTCTTGACTGGACAAACATTTTTAATATTCTCCTGAATACTGAACATCAAAAAGTTTGTACGTTTGTTTTTAACAGTTTTGAAAGCTCTCAGGCACACTAGAAGAGGTATGTTCAGTGGCAACAATCAAAGTTAAAATTACATCTATGAAACTAAACTTACTTTGATTTTGTTTAGTTTGCTTTTAGGATTTTTTACTTTGGATATCACACAAAGAGTGATCCTACATCAGCACTCACAAAAGTCACATCAAGAACCCAACCAAAAGGAAAGTGCTCAAATGACATCTATATGAAGCTTGATCTTTTCATTTGAGGGTTGGACTGGAACGTTCATGAAATTGTCTGACTTTCCTTCAGTCTCTTCTGAAACTGCAGATAGGGGATGCAGATCATGCACAGGCCAGAAAAGAGCTGCATTTTGGACTTTTGGATCACACTCTAGTGCCTACAGTTCTCATCTTCTACAGCTGCAACAGCCAAGGTAAATGCAGAGGGGGGGACAAAGTACAGAAAGGGAGGGAAAACAGTGGAGAAACAAAGCAACACTTGTCTCTGAGCTGCTTCCATGCTCAGTGGGAAACTTCCTGCATCACAAAGTGTCACCTCCTCACTTCCTCTCCTCCTCCCCCCAAAAGAAAGGCCTATTCTTAATTTACTGATCATAAAGCTTACTTTCCCAATAGCAGGTTTAATTAAAACACCGACTGGTACTAACATAATCCAGAGAAATCCCATCTCTTTCAAGGAATAAGCCCTGCTGAAGTTGGTTTGCTGAAGTGATCCAGTTTAGGCAGTTTTCTGTATTGCGCCTTGAATTTAATTTTATCTCTGTGAGAAAAGCTGCCAAAACCATTCAAATCTGGAAAACATATTACGGACATTGAAAATGGCTTATTAAGGTCACTTGTTGAATAATGGATGAAGAACACTAATTGTATTCTTACCCTTAGAATTTTCTGCAGGGATTACCAGGGAAAAAAAGAAGGAAAAAAAAAGCTGAAATTCTTCATTCTTCTTATCTACATCCCTATCAGTATGGCCAAGAAAGAACAAGACCTCCATTGCTAAATGGATACCCAGCTTTATCATTCTCTTTTCAACAGAGTATTACTTATTACTGCCGTTAAGAACACAGGACAAATCCTGCTTTTTTATGGAGTTAGCAGATGTAGGCCCCGTTTTTGGAAACACAGTCACATGCTAATGCCAGCAAGGTACACTGGATCTGTAAGATTGAATAAATATTTAAAAGGCTATTGGTTTGGATTTGCATTCTTGCTATAATACTGGGAAAACAAAAATAGAATTTGGCGTTGTGTGAGTATCTATGTCATCTCATGAAAATATACAGTATGTTTGCAGAAGCAGAAATAGATTCTGGAAACAAAATAATTGCGGGGCAATTTCCATCCAACAGGCACATTGTGACAAAAAGATGAACAATCATAGAATAGTTCTCCAGACAGATGAAAAGCAAAGCCAAGCAATTCTTCCAGTATGATTTATTTTACCTAACTTAGGAAACAAAATAACAGCAAAAAAAAACCATAGATCATGGAACAAGGGCGATTGCAATAATCAACTCTGCTGTTCTGGAATGTTCTTAGTGCTTATAGTTCACCGATTAAAGAAGAAGACAATCACTAAAGTACTAAACTCAATTAATGTCGCATGGATAGAGAAGTTTTACTGAGCAGCATGGTGCTAAGAATCAGATTTCCAAAGAAAAGAATATAATTGTAACACATCAGTCTAAACTGTGCAATTTTATCAGAGTAGCAGATTTCTGCTTAACACTCTGCCCTTAGGGATGATCAAGATGGAATTTCACTTCTACTGAAGAAGTAAGAACATAGCTTGCAGTCTACAGGAAGTTTAAAATGTAGACTACATGAACTCCAAAGGACGAAGTAAAAGATATTTCTTAATTTTCATACAATTTAGCTCATGAAATTGTGGTGAAGATTAAGACGGACAGTAACTGTGGGAAGTGTCCCTATCAGATCCATACAAGATTCCATGAAGTTGCAGCACAGCAGCACTGTGTCCTCCTCCTGTATGCCAAGCTTTGGTTATAAGGATGAGGTTTTTTTTTCTTTTCTTTTCTTTTTCAGAGGAGGAAGGCTTGAGCTTCTTACGTGTTGAATTATTAAAAACCTGTGAAGATACATCTATGGTGTAACATAATCCCACCCTGTCAAGGGCTTCTTTGTCTTTCATATACCCACATGTGCTTTTTCCTTTTGTGCTGAAATATAAGGAGCCTTCTCTGTATCTTTACAGTATGGGAAAAGAGAGCCAAGTTTGTCTCAGGAATTTTTAAGTCTCCAAAGCAAAGTGTTCCAAAATGTCCATTGCGTGGGAGGATGCAACAAGGAAGTGAAATGTCAACGTGTTACGTTTTTATATTTGTTTTTCTTAATTCAAAGCCATTGCAATTTAGTAAAAAAAAATAAAAATGTGTACCTTCACACAGAGATTGATACATATCTAACTTCAGAATTATTGCTTTATGAGATCCCCTTTTACTCCCAGTCTATTTCCCTGTGTTTCCTAGTGTTCTGAGAAATAGTGTTCTGAGGCTACAAATAATAAGAAACAAAAAAGGAATTCCTCCAAAAATCATGTGGGAAAATAGTTTCCTGCCCAGCCCTGCTTGCAAATATAATGGGTTAAATGCTAATCATGTTGAAGCTGTTAAGGGTTTTCCCTTAGATCTGATCATAGCAAAGATATTAATTTTCTTTGTCTAAAGACATAACTTAAACAGGCATAAAAAGGGAAATACTTCAAAAAATGTTAAGTAGATTTTACGAAAACTAGCAAGCTATGCATAACAAGAATTTGAACTTTTACTTCATGTTCATTTTGCACAAGACTGTTTGGCAGATGGATGCATTCAGACAGAGAAATTAAAATGAATGCAGTAATGCTCTCCTGATTATTATTGTTTTCAATATCTTGAATATTTAAATGACTACAGACTAAACCATGTTTCTATATTTGGGAGGCAATCAACAACAACAACACTGTGGAAAAATCTTTCATTGTATTTGATTAAAAACAGAGCACAGGTCAGAGTCCTGCAAATGCGTTACACTCCTGCCACAGGAACGCTGCTGCACCAAAGAGTGTAATTACATGCTTGTGTTTCTGAAGAGCATTATGGAGTTCAAAGAACAACTTTAATTTAGGAAATTAAGCATATGCCAGGGGATTTGGAATGCTGATCTCCAGCTCACTCATCCCACCTCTTTGACCAGGACTGTACCTGACTTGTGCAGCTCAAGCCACTGGGGAAGGGACAGTTAAGCCAATTCACTGATAAATCCTCCCCTCAGAGGTATCAGATCTAAGAACAGCATTTTGAAGGTCCACAGCAGAATTTCTCAGCACCCTTCTATTACATTTCTAAATGTGTTTCGTGATTAGAGCCCTTCTGTACAGGCCGTGTGCATCAAAGCTAAAATGGATAGATTGCTTCATTAAAGGCAAATTTAGTATTGCTTCCTTTGGGTACTGGGAATCCCACTGCTGCATTACTCTTCTGTTTGCATAAACTAATATTTTTTCATATTTAAAAGACATTGGGATGACACTGATAAATTATAATAGGAAAAATCAAAACCATTCACCTACTGTTGGATTTTCTTGTCATGTTAAATTTATTGTCAGTTAAATGTAGTCAAAAATATTTATATTTATATCATTAGTATTCAATTAAGGAAATTAAGGAAATCTGTGTGATTCTGTGTGAAATAAGATTTTAGTTTTAAGCATGAACCTGTTATCTTAGCTATTCTCCATTTTAAATATGAAATGTCCCTTTCAATAAAATACATTAGATTATTATTGAACATAAAGATACTCAGGACAAATTCTTAGATATGATCTCAGTGCACGTGTTCAAGTTAACCTAAGTTTCTAAAGGCATGCTTGACTTAGAGTATGTAAGTCATCATTTTCCTATGAGTGTTTGACTTACTCGTGTGACTAAAACTGGATACCTTCTTAAGAAAGTGGGTGATTCATGGCCTAAATCAAGAGTTACCATATTTAATCAAACTTACGTTGCAGTGAGATCAGGCTGAAATATATGGAATCTAAGTCTTTACCTTTTAAAATTTTTATGCGGAGTATCAAACACAATCTAACCAGATGACTTCACGAATGTGTTTGCTCATGTAGAGAAAACAAAGTGCAGTGGGAAGGAGGGCTGGGAGCTTGCACACTCTAAGTTGTGGGTTATCTAACTCTTCTCTCACTCCATTTCCATTCATCCTAAGAAAGGCAGATCTGCATCTCCTCAGTGCAGCCAGACAATACTGACTGATCTGCCAAGAACACTGCCAAGAACACTGTGTAGGACTGGGTTAAGATCAGGGGTAACACATCCGGTTTCCTTGAACAAAATAAGCTCTCAGAAAGGGCCAGCTGAGCCCAAATGTTCAGACATGTCAGGTGAGCACACAGACACAGATTCACAATAATCTATCATCATGGAGTATATATTTTGGGATCTTGTTAGGAACAAAGACATTATGAAGAAGTTATTGTAATTATGAAAGAAAATTAAGTCAAAGTCCTCTTAACATAAATATTATGTTCCAGCTCAATCCTATCATGGAGCACGCTACCAAAACAAATGTCACTGATGCTAAATTTACCTCTTAATTCCTAACAACCTCTTTGACTTCAGTAACTGTCCTCAGTGAGAGTAACAAATGAAGTCATTCCCCATCCCAGCCATAAGCACCATCTGCCATTTAATAGGTGCTTCAGCAACTCATTACGCTGTACTTAAATTGACTTTGAACAGAGCACTTCCATTTTATTGCTGCTGTGCTTTGTATCACCAGCTAGGACCCTTAAATTCAATACTGATAAAGTCCAGGTTTGTGCAACTG
The DNA here is from genome assembly GCA_035772895.1 of Perdix hodgsoniae. Classification (NCBI taxonomy): domain Eukaryota; kingdom Metazoa; phylum Chordata; class Aves; order Galliformes; family Phasianidae; genus Perdix; species Perdix hodgsoniae. The sequence continues at coordinate 37,910 of JAPSGF010000045.1, forward strand.
GTGCTGTAACTTTATTTTCAGTCTTAGTATCCTATTCCTCACTTGATAGTTTCTGAATTAATGAACACATAACATGATCCAAGTACAACTCTGCTACTTTTCAGAGAGCAATATTTCAGCAAACATTTCTAAGGAGATTTAGGAATATGACAAGTGTGTTTGGAGTGTACAGCTGTTCAATTGTATACATAGAGTCAAGCTCTGTGCACCTTAATGAGTATAAAATTAATATTAAAAAATATTTATAGATATATTTTAGACGTTCTTTAAAAAGCTACTCAGAAAATAGCAGTGGAACTTTTTTCAGCAGTAAGTCAAATGGCATTTTGATGCCAATTAATCTTCTTTTTAATAGTAAATTACAGATGCATCTATTTCTGCAAATACTTTAGCTGTATCAAATACAGACTAAAGCCTTAAACTCATATTACATAAAGAACAGCCATAGAGTTTTTGTTTTGACTAATGATCATTTTGTTCAAGTCTTTCAAAATGGGTATTTACATGCCCCTCTTCTGCTGTGTTTGTAGTGTATTTGCTGCATGTTAGAGCTTAAGCATTGTACTTGGAGACAAGAGAAAGGAAGGACTCAACAGCCTTGATCTTTTAGAAACATCTTGAGCAGGTGTCAACAAGTGAGTGTCTAGGAGACAAATAATGTAGAAAATAATGCTAATTGAAGAAATGGAGATAAAATAATTATCACAGAAAATTAAGCCTGCATTATCAGCTAACACCACTCTACCAAAATTTGCAAATTAAATAATATGGGCTACATGGCCAGGAAGGTGCTTTCTGTAAGATTTAAGTCATGTAAGATCTTATATCTTACTTCCTACCTTCTCAGATGCAATACATACTCGTAATCTATGGCTAATTACAGTACTGGAAAAGGAAACATGGGGGTTTACCTATCTCACAGTGACAACTTCGTGGGCACCTTTTTAAAATGCTGAGCACTTTTCATCATACAATCACGTTACAGTCTATTCCATAACTGGACTGAACATCTGTGGGTACTCATACTGAGCCAGACACCTTCCCCAGCACTAATTCAGGCCACATTTGGCTACAATAGGAGAAACAGGGGAAGCTTATCTCCACACCTCAGTCTATATTTTCCACTAACATCTTAAATAGCAAATTCAAACATCAGATGTCCTTTATTAGTAACAACTAAGAGATGCCTTCCTACAGCTGCAATACCAGCACATGTATTAAAAAGATGTGTTTAGAACTCAGTAATTGCAGAAGATAAAGGTGAGTATTCAGAACTAGATTCCATAATCAGAGCAGCAGCAGCGAAATATGAAAATAACCACATGCCAATGGTTAGGGTGTTTTCCCTGGCATTCTTACCAGAAGTAGCAAGGTAACACCAATCTCCCCAACACTTTTCTAAAAAACATACTCCTTTTTTTCAAACATTCAAATGCTTTAGGATTCACATCTGTTAATCTTATCAAATATTTCATAAAAATAATCTAATTTATATCTCACATAGTGCTTGTACTACACATTTCAGTAATTATCGTTGCTCCCACAGAGAAGACTAGAACTGAATATTAAAAGAACAAGTATAAAATGCCTTCCTTCCACAAAGATAATCACACACTGAAAGGAGAAATATCATGCATTACTCTCTGGGATTAGGGCATTCTTTTAACTTGCCATTTGGCATTATGAGCACAGTAAACAGATAAAATATAGAAACCATGTGACTTCTTGTTCCATAGCCTTTTACACACTGCTGCTGTGGAGTAGCTTTCAGATGTCAGTACAGAGCTGCCTGCTCACTGATGCTCGGTAAGAAATGTCAGGGAAGAGATAAGCAGGCTAAAAGGAGACTATTTTAGAAACATGGATTGCTCTATCATTAGTTCTATAGATAAACTTCCCAACATATTTTTGAACAGCAATTGTTATTGCCTAACCAAAGTCAGAAGGAGACAGTGGAAAGTAGAGGTGATTCAGGACCTCCATAGAGGATGAGAATGTTTAACCTTGTTAAACCACTGTTTTAAGCTGGTTGGGTACTGAAAGTCTTCATGTTAAAATGATTCTGGTTTTGGAAAAATGGAGGAAAAGTTTCCTGAAGATTTAAGAGGAAAAGTCAGGAACAGAAAGAAAATGACTTATCTTCAGGTGAGCATTAAGATATCATGGAATAGAAAATAAGGGCTAAACTCCTGATTCTCAGTTCTACAACAGAAGGAGTTGTTTTAATGTATCTCAAAACTAGGAATTCTTGTGGTATCTAAGAAGGCACTTTTTGGTCACTGTTGCACCACATAGGCTCCAAGCTTTAAGTGGCATGCAAAGGGTGTGCCAGATTTGGGAAAATTCTGAATAGGTAAACTAAGGAGATTTGCTCAGCATCGTGACAAAAATCTATTAAATTAGTTCTATGTCTGCTTGCAGTTAATTAATATCATAGAGGTGCAGAATTAGGTGCAGCCCCTAACATATTTTACTTTTCAAACGGTCCTACAGTGCAGGGGAAATTGTGTGCATTAGAAAGAAATAAAAAGTTATTTTAGACCATTTAATACATTATGGACAAAGATTGAAGTAGTGACAGACAAGACAACAAGCTATTTTCTTGAGATGATCCTGTAAAGGCACACAATCTATAGATGACCTTTACGTGCAAACATATTGAAACATTCCTCTTACAAAACACACTTCTATAACGTTAGCATATTTTTAGAAGTCCTCTTAGTCATATATAAGTGCACCTCAAAGGGATTTAATTTAGACTGCAATTAATTTTCATCTCCCCTACACAGCAAGTACAAATGGTATAAAAAGCTCCTAAATGAAAAAGGAAGTCTTTTATTGTTAGCATAGATGTCAGACAGTCATCACACAAAGCAAAAGTCAGCAGAGAATATGACCTATTTGGTACTCTTTTCCTCTCACATTGTTATAAATCAGGAGTAACTCCATTGAACTCTGGCTTATACTGATGAAAATGAGATCTAAGCTGAAGAATAAGACCCTTGATTAATCTTGAAACGTTTTTTTTCCCATCTGAAATTCTTAACTGCCGTCAACATCATGCTTTCTTCAATAGATTTGCCTCATTTGGTTTTCATTGGTCATGCTGCTTTGCATCAGTCTCAAAAGGTGGTTTTTTAACAGCAATATTCTTTGCATTGTAAATGTTGTAAAGGGCTTACAGTGCATTTCCATATGTTTGCAAGAGAGGCAAAAGTTACTTCATGCCATAGCAGCAGCAGAATTAATACTTTAAGAGCTAAATGAATTGTAATGGGTGCTTGTCATTCCCTACAATTTGTAACAAAAACCTTCCAGAACAAAGAAAAGAATAGGTGAAGAAATGTAGTGCTACAGAACTTTCTGCTAGATTACTGACATTTATCTTAAATGTTTTCCCAGTGCTGTTTTCTGAATCTTATTCCTGTTCCAAATGTTAACTCCTGAATGCCCAGTTTCTGGTTTCCTGTGAATGGCAATATATTGAGTCAGACACTTCATTAATGCCTACTTACCAGAATGATACTGGAAAATGTTGTTGGATCTCCCATTTATATTGCTCCAGAGAAAAGTGACATAGTCTTTGACTAGGCCATAGCACATCAAAGCAGATGATGTCGACAGTGCTATTAAATTAGCATTTAGTGAATGTCACCTGATTGCTTAAGCTGTGAACAGAAATTCTCCACTACATCAAAACTGGCACATGAACTAAGGAAGCGCTTGATTTTGACCATAAAGACCACTACCTCTAGTATGGAATACAGAAGACACTTAGCAGCTGTTTAATGCACATGCTAAAATAAAACCTGGAGGGATGACTTCAAAGTGCATTTTATTTTGAAAGATTAAGCAGTGTTATATTAAAATACTGGAAGAGAAAAAAATGACATTGTTCACATTAGGACAATTCACTGAGTTAAACCATCAAGGCCATGATCTCTCTGAACAGTACATTTGCTTGTTGTCTATTTCACATCCTTGCTCTACAGTCAAGAAAACAGGGTTTCATTCACACCAGCTGTTAAAACAAGAGGGTGGTAATATTTCTTAAACATTCTAAGTAAATCTTAGAGTGAGAGGTATAGGCGTGAACTCAAATTTGATCCATTATTGTACTTCTTAGGCTATAACTGATCTCAGTGCAAAGCTAAAGTAGAGAGCCCATCCATAGTGGTATAAATGACTTCAGAAGACGAGATGCACTAGCATCAGTGCATTCTCATTGTTAGTACAAAACATATTTTGCTTCAATATTGTTACAGGCAAGCCTGTCACTTGTAAATTTAGCTGAAATACTGATACATGCAGGAGATACTTGAAGCCTCTCTCTCAGCATCTGGTTTAAATGCTGACACATATCTCTCACCTACATAACATACACATAAACATAGCATACAACCTAGGAACATCCTCAAGTCCAGATTCTCAAGGTAGGTCTTCTTTCTAACAATAAGAACAGAACTAGCAAGGAACCGTCTGTGCCTTCTCTGTGGGTTTCCAAATCAGACACCTAAAGCATGATGTATGCAGCCTCTAAAAAAAATTCCCCAGCTGCTGAGCTGAATAGTTTAAATAGAATAAGTGGAAAACACTCGTGTCTAAAGCCTCAGGTCACTTTCAAACCTTTCTGTGCAACCAAAATAATGCATAGTTTGACTGCAAAACTGCCAGCAATTTGGCTAGAAAGAAGGACAGCAGATGTTCTAAGGTCTGGTAACTCTGAGCCCATGAAAGAGGACAGAGAAATGCTACAAGTTATAGTAAAAAATCCTCACATTGCTGACTCCAAGCCAATCTTCAAAGTGTATGTTCCAGATATATTCAAGGACAGAGTCTATTTCTTCATCTGCAGAAGGTAAGATAAAGCTCTGTTGTTCTGCCTTATTTTGTATCAGTGTTTGAACAATTCAGGATTTAAACAGAGGCCAGTTACCTGTATTTGGGTGCATGAATGCAGCAAGCAATCATATGAACTAACTAAATAAATGTTTTTAGATGCTCAAAGATGTACGGTCTCTTTTAAAGCTAGGGATTAGCTGTTTAGGTGCTGTTATCATAAAAGACAAAGTATTGAACACCTAACATTACTCCTGTGGTTATTCAGAGTTTTTACCAAATTCTTTCTTGGTAGGAAAAAATGCACACAGTAGCTGCAATGTTAAGGAACTCCTTGTTTTGATAAGAAAAAAAATGGCCCTTTTACAATATCTGATGAAAGGTTTTCAATCAGGATTTCAGTTCTGATTTGAAGTTACCTGTGCAGTAGAAATGTAATGCTTTGGCATTGCTCACTCTCAGTAGCACTTCATAATGATTTCAGCAATACTGGGATTTTCTGTGACTCTAGATAGGAAGCCTTCTACCAGATTGTATCTCCATATACCTACCACCAGGTGATATTAAAAGTTTCAAGTCTGATGACTCCTATTTTCACTTCTTTTGCCAGTAAAATGAGTAAAATGCAATATTAAAAGTTTCACTTTCTAGCACCTTTTTTTCCTGAATCTGCAGTGGAACTGAGAATGTACAGATTTTTACCTTCAAAAAATACTGCCTGATGGTTTGTGCACACTCACACGATGCATCGCCAATAGCAACAGGTTGAACTGCTTTTTGAAGTGCAATGAAAGGTCTTTTGGAAGTTCATTTTGTGAGCCTGCAGTCATTATGTATTGTACAAAAGATTCTCAAAATAACAAGTCCATACTAACATAACAGACAAAAAATTGAGGAAATCACAACTGAAATAAGTCAGTACAAATGGGCACAAGATAAAATGAATATTTTTAAACCCCTAATTCCAACTGTGATACACTTTCTATTGATTATTTTAAATCAGTAGAAAGAGAAGAGGAAGGATGCTGGAGCATAAGGTACAGTGAAACCTTGCTTCCATTAAAAAATACAAAAAAAATTGAATAATGGTATATGATGAAAAAAGGAACTAAAAAGTCTAAGTATCTGATCCTTCGAAATAGAACACCCAGCATAAGAACTTTTTAATCACATGCTACGCCAAATGAAGAAGGAATGTCTTGGCTCAAGTTTGAATGGCCTGTATCTAGTAGATTCTCCTGCTTAGATGCTTTGCAAACAACAATTTATGCAGAGAAAAATCTCCTAGATATGCTACAGTGGAAGAGGCACAATCTGCAAAGCTTGTTTCTTAGTTCAGATGGAAACTGCTTTAACTAAACTATCACTGAAGATGTATACCTATTTATATTAATTAAACAGCAACTCCAAAAATGAAGGTCCAGATAAAACCAGATTTTTTCAAGATTTCTTGTATTGTTGCTCCTCAAGCGAAGTGCAGCAATCATTCATCTGATTTTGTTTCAGCTACAGTTCAATAGAGAAATATTATCCATACAGCTGTTTTTGGTGAACAGGTTGAAAAATACCTGGCTTTCCCACTTTCTACCTCCTGGTTGCTACGATTTCTGTACTTACACAGCAACCTGATATAAATCTCAGTCTATGATAAATAAACAAAACCATTCTCTGTCTCTCTTGTGATATCAGAAGGGTACATGTTTCCTCATTCAAGAGTTCAGAGTAATTTCTATGGCTTTCAAGTATTAGTCACCACAGGACCAGCACAGAAAACTGCATCACCGGCTCAATAGAACTGTAGGAGTGAAGAACATTTAAAGATAAATCTGCACCCTCCCTGCCAGGCTCCTTTAACTTAATCTTAAACTCTACGTCCCTTTCCAATTCTGACATTCCTGTAACTCCAGTCAAAGAGGTTAGTTGCACTAAGGAAGCAGTAAAGTAATCCAGCAAAGAGGAAAAGTCTACACGTAGTAGTCAGAGATGGGCTGCCTTCTGGTCACAGAGAAGCCAAATAGAGTGAGGGGTAGAATAGGGTCTGTTACATGGCTGAATTAGACCTGCAATTCAGGGATGAACTGTTGGAGTTTTTGGGGCTTTAAGACTGTCCTCACTAAGAAAGTACTGGTCATCATGAGTCAGCTTGACATCATCTCTACCCTGCCTTATAAAATCAGTATCACATTAGAATGCCGCTCAGCAAAGGATGCTCGGTGTCCAAGGAGTTAGCAGGATGTAGGTATCTTAGCTTGCCTGACTTCTCTGCTGAAAATATGAAGACAGACTTTCCTAGATCCAACTTCTGAAAGCTCTTCACCCAACTACCCACAATGTTATAAAAGAACATCCCATGTCATACAATGCACACTTATGTTGTCATGAAATTGAACATCATCTCTAGTGACTGTGAACACAAGTCACAATACTATCAGGAACAAAACCAGAATCATATTTAGATGGTTCTCATTTGCCTACTCCCTCATCTGTCCCGAGCAAAGCAGCTCTCCTCCTTCTCAATATCCTTTCTTTAGGGCTGCCAGACCCTCTATCAAATCTTCTCCTAGCACTGCTTCCTCTCCTTTCAGATTGCCGCTGCTGCTGCACTCTTCTTAAAATGACAATTTGGTAGCACATAACCCATGACTATCAGCAGAACATATTTAGTACAGTTATCATTAATCTCTGAAAGAAACGGGTATCATGGAAGTTTATGGCACACAACTGTCCCAGCAGTACTCTATCTTCTTTCCTTCTAGCAGGACTGGTGTAGTTGTCATGTTAACCACTTTATTATCACCAGCAGTAACAAAACCATCAGTAAATGAACACAGAAAATACACAAAAATCAATCATACAAAATCTCCCTGAAGCTTAATTTAATGTTTCTAGACCAGATGTTGTGCTTTTACTTAAGAATTATATATTTAATAAGTTTCATTTGTACTGGAGCATCTCTGCACTACACACATCCCAGATCAGCAATTATCCTCTACTTCTGCAAGTAAAACATTTGGGAAATTAGTCTCTAGGATATCGTGCCTTAGCAACAGTTGACACAGCAATTGTGGAAAACAGCTGAGTAGCTCCAGGTATCATTCTCCTCTCAAAACTGAATGCAAGACGACCTCAGATAATTTCCAAGATAAGTCACGAAATCCTGACTTCCAAAATAATTTGACTCAGATCATTCCACTCAAGTGAAATGAAATTCTCCTGTAATATCAAATCTACGCTGGGTAATTTCTTTGGATTAGGAACAAAGGCTTTGATCCTGCAAACCTGTGATTAGTTTACACATATGAATAATCCTGTTAAAATCAGCCTTCTCTTGTCTATTTGCAGGAATCTGCTGTGTGCATAGGTTCATTATGAAGAGCAGATTCACTGTGTGGGCCAGTTTTAATTAGGAGATGAGGTCACAGATCATAGCTATATAACCTTCAAGTGACAACTGATGAACCATTCCACTTACATGAAGATGTTTAAGATCATCCAAATTCCTGTGTTTTGGACTAATGGTCTTGGATATTTCTGCATGATAGATTAATCTCAACATTATGTCTTTTCTATTCTACCTTCATATTTTTTGAAGTATCTAAAATCAGAACTGCAATTTGCCAGTTTCTTACTCCAACTGCACCTAATTGCTCAGTGTGCACTGTTTGAGCAGTAAGACAAACACGATTGCTTAATGCACAGTAAAGCCTGCTGTTGCTCTATTTATTGGAACACCAAAGGGAATCCCTCAGGCATCTGAAGATGGGGTAGGCTGCTTAAAATAACAACCTTATTTTAAACATGAATTACAGATTGCACAACTCTTTCTTCATAGCAAATCAAGTGGGAGAGCTAAGTCATATGACTGTATCCACATACTTTAGGAATATAGTTATGTGGGTTAAGAAACACGGAATCTAAACAAAGTCAACCAAGAAACACATTAATGTTACCATAAATAAATGGATGTTTAAGTTAGAATGAGTCCTCCATAATGTCTTTGCCTTGTTATTCTGAGAATTGATGAAGCGCGGCATACATCCCATCTATAACAGTCACCTTCTACTTTCTCCTTGTTAGGAACTGTTCAGCACCCACAGAGTTGAAAGGGTTTATGTCTTATAAAAGCAACAGACAGGCTATATTTCATGAGGACTGTACACTGTAAGCACAAGTGTTTGTAGCTAAATTTCCATGGTAACAGCAAAAAAAAAATTGGTTATAGTATTCTCAGAGCTTGCTATCCATTCTTCCTTAGACTGGAGTAACTCTTCATTGCTTTCCACTAGTGCAGAGCTGCAAAAATATTTTTAGCTCTAGTAATTTAATTTCGTATTTAAATCAATCTGAAAATAAGTGACTGAGTTTGCTGAAAGATGCAAAGCAAAGCTTTCACTGATTTGATTTTACTCATTATGGAGAAGTTACACCATCTAACAACAAGAAAATGTCCAAAAATGCTAGAAGAATTTCGTTATTTCATTTCAATTTCATTATCACTATTCTGAATTCAATTTAAAAAAATGCTGCTGTTTGTGGATCTGTGAAGGCTTGCAGTATTTCAACTGTAGTCTAAATTATATAATTATATACTCAAAGCAGATTGAAAAAAATTACTCTTACAAGTCCTGCAGTGTTGTAGAAGGTAGGCATAATTTAATGTGTTCTACAATAACTGAGGAAGGGGTTAGCAATGGCTGTGAATTTATATATTCATCTAGAAATACAGTCAAAGTCAGTAGAAACTGGTTTTCTCTAGAGTTGTAATCTGCCTTACTGATAGGTAGAATGCGTCTGGCAAAAAAACTCAAATTCAGCGCAGCATTTCTTGATTCCCAGACAACTTATACAGCCAGTGCCATAGCTTGACATTTTTTGATAATACAAGTGAAAAACCTTATGGCAAAGCCTGGTCTTCTACCACAGCTATTTTTAAAAGCAGACAGTGTATTGCCATTAGATGTAAGAGCAATGCTGTCTTCTTTAATTGCATTCTAAGGTATGTTGCTTCTTTAAAATGAATTGACAAAAAGGATTAAATTCCTTTAATAAAAAAAAAGTTCTGGGCAGGTAACAACAGAGAAAAACACAATCCAGCAAGGAAAAGGAGTGATAGAACAAGAACTTCATGCCCTCCCTCCAGTGTGCCTGGTCAGCGCTCCAAGAAGATGACTTCTACACCTACTTACTCCTAATATCAATCTTCTGTGGCTGCCGACAAAAATTTAGATTTAATGGTTTTTCAGAGACCCTTGCTGCTTGAGAATGAAGATTGTTATCCATATTTTCACATTAACGTTTTACCCATGATTCCAGGTTCAGTTGCCAAATTGACAGGTCTATCATTATTTGAAGGAGAGCTCTCCCAAGGGCCTTTTTCCAATGAAACCAGCTGGAAGCATTTATACAACAGCAGAGATGGGCAAAGAAAAGCAGAGGTAAGAAAAAATATAGTGAATAATCAGTCTGAAGTTGCAGTATGTTTGTTTTTTTTAACTACTGTTTAAAAAACTTGAGTACAGAGATGGTTTTGTTAATATGCATTAAAAAGATAAGGCCAGAGGAACAAAATATTTTGACTGCTAATAACTTGGTTTCACAATTCCAAGATTTATGTCTCTGCATGACACATTGCCACTCTTTAATGGACAGATTCTGCAGCATTTCTGGATGGTGTGAAAATGCTATTGTCTTTCCTAGAGAAAGATGGACTAGATAAAGTCATAATCAAAATCACACAGGCACAGCCTGTGACAATTTAGGATTATACTCTGTTAAGTGCCTTATCCATTTAACTCCTTCCTTAAAGATTCAGCTCCTGATAACAATCATGTAAATGTAGTGAAGCCAGTTCTTGAAGCCAGAAAGACTGTATAGAATAAGAGAACTTGACTTTAAACAACAAAAATATGAACTTTCAATTGAGACTGAATCAGACCTTAGCTTTGACTTGAATTGAAACATTAGCCCTCTAGATTTTTACATCAGTATTATATACTTCGTGCAGAGTAGTTTCTATGGGACCAAATCTTATCTTTCACTTTGTTTCCCTAAAATACCACAGAAATCAACACTAACTTACCTGAATCAGAATGAAAACCTCAGCTTCTGGCCCAGTAAGAACGATTTGGAGCTAGAAGCTCCTCTGCAGGGCCTCAGAAAGACTGGTGAGCATATAAAGCAGTTCGGACACTCTTATAACGAGGGGGGGGGGGCTGACAACAACACTGATATTAAGCAAAATTGTGCTTTAAATACCCTTCCACACCTTCTTGAACTTGATCTAACAACCCACCTACCCATAACTGTCACTATTAAGAAGGAATACTGAGCCAAATAGACAGACATGCAGTACAGGTCTTATTGTCTACACTGTCTTGGATTTTTTAGATGTCTTACTATGATGCAACTGTCCCACTTTTTGAAGCAGAGAGAACACAGTTTACTGATGTTTCAGTGATGTAGGAACATGTGATCCTTGATATTTATAGAAAGAGCCCTGGGACTTCCATACATCAGGAAAGCCTGCAAGCTGCCATCTGGGATTCTGAAGTCTATTTTATGTCAGTGATACATATTTTATCTTCAGGGTTTCAATTTCTCTCTTTGGAATGTAAAAAGCCAAGAATAGTGCAAACAATGAATTCATTTGAAGATCTCTATAGAGATAATTTCCCTTTTAAAATAATGTAATTTGATGCATGAACAATACTTGTCATGAGAGTTTATAAACAGAAAGTAATTTTGGCCATATCTGCAGTCCAGCTCATGGCAGAATTTCACAGGTTTAGGTTAAGACTGAAGCCTTAGCACATTTTGGTGATGCTAGGTTTCCTACCTAGATAGGCTAGCAGTTCAGCAGATGGAGTTATCTACCAGCACAGTCCACATATTTCATGAAGCAGATAAAGTTAAGTTTATATTGATCACTCTAGCTCAAGACACAGTAGTGGTAGAAAAGGAAGAAGTTTTATCAATTATCTGTCCACTGCCAGATTTTCTCTTTGTTTTCTTGTTCTGCTAATAAAATGTGTTTTGTATAATCAATAAAGAAATACTGAAAAAAAGAACTGAAAAAGCATTGAAAACTTTTATGTAACAAATTACATAGCCTATAAGGCAGCTTACAGAGCAACAATAGTTATTAGTGATTTCTGCATGTGTGACTGAATGCAAATACTCATGTATTGTTTTGTGTCTTTAAACTTTTGCTGGGGTAAATGTCTTTGTTCTTTTGTTTGTCTAGCACTGTCATTTTCACTGCTTTAATGCGTGTGAGCCATCTGTGTAGCTGTGCATGCATATCTACCTGTTCCTGAATGAAGCTATGTTTGATGAATGGTCAAGAACCCATTTGTATAATTTGTTCACCAAGTCACCAAGTCATAGGACAGCTAACCAACACAAAATGTTAAAAAAAAGCAGAATGAACACTTCCAGATCATGAAATTATTCTACATACCACATGCACACAGACATGTTCACAATCAGGTTGTGCTGAGAAGAAAGTGCTGCTATCTTTTCAAAGCCTCTCTTCCAATCAGATCACATTCTTATCTCTAGGATAGGATGTAATTATAAATTAATGGATAAACTTATAAAGTGACAGATATCAAAAGAATTACAGTAACACAAGAATTAAGCATGCTAACTTGAGTGTTTGTATACCCATAAGAACACCATGTAGCTCCTGAAGCCTGTAGGACAACTCAGAGCTCTTCCACATTTGATAAAGTTCTCTTTGATTACTGCAAAATTATTTTCTGAAGATATGATTTTTGTAGGTTAGAAATGCTCTGATAAATTAATCCCAGCTTGAATTAGATTGACAACATTTTTATTGAAATCTCAATGGTTTTTTTAAAATACCACATGAGATCTTTATGGCAAGATAAACAGCACAAAACATAGAAGTGATTCCAGGCATCCTTGGTAATTATCCACCAAATAAGATGTTGTCCTTATTATAGAAGGTGCAATGTTTGATCTCAGAGAGGACAGATTAACACGCCAGACCTGGAAACTTTACTCTAATAGCTAGGTGTGAAAGGAGTGCTGACATCTTGGAGAATTGCACCCTGGAGCATTGAATAATGTTCAGTTACTCTACAACATGATCACTTCCATATGTAGACAGCTATGACAAAGGTTAAGGGTAGAGCTAACTTTGTTCCCACTACATTCAGTGATAAAAATTTCACTAACTTCACTAGGAGAAGAATCATGCCAACTGTAGCCTGATACTTTGTTACAAAGATTACTTCATTGTTTTGAAATCTAATTGCACTTCCATAAATCACGTGAAGAGTGGAGGATGTATTGCATAGAATATTTGTTAATCTCAGACAAATAATATTAGTTCTACGCAAAAATACTTATCTCATCCCTTCCTTCTCTCCATACTCCACTTTTTTATTTATTGAATTCAGATGGTGAACTTACCCTAAATTGGTATTGTAGGATTACTAAGACATGAATATTGCATGTATTTATAAAGTTCATGGCAGTATTGGGCTTTGACTGCCTAATCTCTCTAGGTAATATAATAATGGAACTAAAAGAATATTAAATTCACTAATTTTAAATTAAAAACTGGGGAAAACCTTCTGAAGTCTAAAAGACCCACAGATCAGTCCCATGAGCATCTCCATGCAAAAACAGGATTTTTGTTAGGGAAGAAATCGTATGAAGCTTCTGAACCAACTAGTTAAAATAGTCTTAGATTAATAGGCTATAACAATTCATAAAGGAGGATAGAATTGGCCCCCAAAAACAATTGCTGTACATAGAAGGTTCTAAGTGACACTAGGGTTGCCAAGTCTATTTTTTATTTAGGATAATTCACAGGTTAAAGTTCTAGAAGAGATTTATCAGTTAAAATTAGCTTATAAACCTAAATCTCTAAATTTAAACCTCTAAGTTTAACCTTTAAGTCAAAGCCTCTGACTTAGATAATAATTTCTATAAGAAATAACCCAGACTAACCATGAGTTTTCTAGTCTCATTCCGGATTTCTCTTGGAATGGAAAACCAAAACTCACTATTCCTATTCTGACCTCAGACACGAGACTAATTCTGCTAACAAATACTTGGATAAAACAAATACTAGAATAATGGTAGTTCCTGTTAGATGTGGAAATAAGAATACTACTTCTAACAGCAGACACCTGGAAAAACAACAGGAACTTCCACTTTTTTTTTTTAATTGCTATTTCATCCATAAAGATCTGTCTATATTTTGCTTTTGCTGTGGCTTCCTCTGTTGTGGAACTATATGATAAGGTCAATGATATCAGTACTGAATTGTCTTCATGTAGTGCAATCTGGCAAATTTTAAATGATTTGCCCAGACATTTACCAACCTATGGACTAATCTTGTCCAGCATGCTCACTTTTCAATAATGTATGATCTAAGATTATTTACAGACAATCCAGCTCTGTGTCTCATCCATTAATCTGCAATTCCTTTCTTCTGAATACCTGAGGTGACCAGCATTTATAAAAATATCTTACTGACTGTTCTGAACTTTGCTTTCACAGCTATGATTTTTTTTGTCCTGTCTGTTGTGCAAAATACACAAACCCTTCTATGGTTAAAAAAACCACCACCAACAAAAACTTTGAGGAAAAAGGACTTTACTCTGACAGTAACATTAACGTTGTGCACAGTCACCACTGTGTCCTCACCTGGGGTGTATTGTGTTAAATTTAGGTATGTAGGACTCACCTTTGATGTTCTACTTCTTATTTAACTCACAAGATCACTTCACAAGACAGACAGCTCATTTTTCTGCTGTGAAATCAAAGCCCAGACAGTTCTACTTGTCCTGCACTGTAATATATATTTATCCACCTTATCTAGCATCTCATGAAAAATATCTAAAAAAAAAAAAAAAAAAAAACCTGAAATGAAAAGCCGCAGCACTTTTAAAAAATTCCTTTCCCTATATTTTTATAAGAGGAAAGGAAAGGGAAATGAAGGAAAAAGAAAAGATTCGGAGCAAATGGACATAGATTACCAAAGGTCCAAAGGCAAAATCAGTTGAAAACTACTTTCTCTATCGATTGCTCTGGAAAAGTTATTTACTAGAGTATTTCCCTCCTACACTGCAGTGCCAGTACCAGCTTCATTAATGGTTATTTGTAACTTAATAGCACCTACTAACCTACACTGTATCAGTGCTTTGTAAAGACAGAATTGTGGAGTCCTCGCTCTGCGCAACTTAACAGTCCAGTCATTCTGTTTTATTAGGGTAAATCAGATCCTGTGATATAATGGAATCTTACCACATAGATCTAAAAGAACTGGATGAAGATCCAGGTCCAAACTCTGTTTCCCAACAGCACCTAGAACATTTCTACTTATGTACTGTTGTCTTCTACCATCACTGACAAACACTATCACTTTCCATGGACCAGAAACAGAATTTAAATTGAAGAAAATACTCAGTTCATTATAATTTAGTTTCCAACTAACATCATAAAAGCAGACTTTTTTTTTTTAATCTGGAAAAGCTGCAGAAGAGATGAAAATATATAAACATTAAACAAAACAAAAATCTCTTATTTTCTCTTTCCTAACATAGTCTGAAGCTCCTGGAAATTAGTGTACAGTCTTTCTGTTGACTTTAATCAAGCAATTTGGCTGTAATTGAAGTGGCAACTGACATTACAGAGTAAGTATATAATTAAGTCATCACTCTTGCAAGAACAACATTTATTATTTCCAGTTCTTCATTCAGAAAAGATGGGGCTGTCAAGATGTGGTTTTGCACTTCTCTCTGGCTATCTTCTTTCCCACACTCATAGGAATCCTGTTTGGCAAGGGCTGTAAAATACACTATATAGATCCATTTTTCTTCACTTTTAAGAGTCAACAATAGAGGTTGCTAGAATGATTTGGATGTCAGAACTGGATTTTGTCCTTGGACTATATGAGTCACTAATAAAGGCAATGATGATGAGAGATGATCTTTCAGTAACTGCATAATGCGTACATCCTTATTGGTTTACCTCTGTGTACAACAGTCTTACATTTCTACTGACGTCAATGAAAGGGCAAAACCTGGGCTTTTCAGTGCTATCAAGGAAAGTGCTAATACTCTTAAGCAGACAGCCATGTAAGTGATAATATCCTTTTGGTGAAGGCAACAAAACTTTTTTTTTTTTTGTCATTGCCTATCACTTACAAGGGCATTTTAGCTCTTGACAAAGGTGGTACAAAGTAAAGCAGAATATTGCAAACAAGGTTGGAATATTTGGAATACTGCATGTTTGGAGTTGAGAGTTGTCAGTCAGCAAGCTCATACACAGAGATTTGGGCAAGGCTGACTATCTACAAACATCAGTGTTAGTATAAACTGTCTAAAATAGATAGAAGATGTTAACTTAGAATCAGGTAAAACATTTGTAACGTTTTGTTTCAATGTGGAGAGTTTAAACAGACTTTTATCCAATTTTCAGATGACAAAAATAATGCACTTTATATTACCATCTGAAAGACTTCATCCTTAACAAACATCCCAGTACAGATCCCTGGAAATACTCTGCACAGAAACAAGAGGAGTATGGTAAAATTATATTTCAGGGATGCATGTTGAATCCCATGTTGAAACCCATCTTTGCCTAATGGTTTTGCTTCCCCAGGAGCATGTAGTCTTCAAAACCCCTAACGGGGAGGGAGGGGCTACCTATATTTTCCGGGGCTCTTTTGGCTTTAATCACTGTTCAAGTGGAGCAGATATCATTACTGGTTGCCATCTTCTCTTAGAAGCTCTCTCTTTCACACAGTGGGTGTGTCTGGAGAACTCGAAGCAGCCCCAGGCAGCTCACTAGGTGCAAAAGCAACAAGACAAAGCAGTGGTTGAGAGCACACTAGCAGGTTCTATTTTCATGCACTCTAAACCTCGATACATTGAATCTTAAGGGGCTAAACACACTGTCACTGGAAGCCATGTGGCCAGGCTCTGAAGACCTGAAAACAGAAGGAAAAGACTGAACTAAAACTTAGAAATAACGCAGCAGCATCCATGACCCAGAAAACACCGGCTTCGAATTAGGCAGCTTTCTGAATGCAATTTAGCCAACTAGATCCCACATTCTAAAGAACAAATTCATAACATTCTCCCCAACTAATTTGACCTTACTCAGCTTTGGTCTCACACACTGCTTAACTCCTCTGACCTCTCTGAGCTTTGCTCAGATTTCTGAAGTTTAGTATTTGAGGTGCAAATTCTCAACTTACTAAGAGAAAGAGACAGCCCACTTCCTCCCACTGGTCAGTTACTCATCCAGGAGGATTTTCTTTTCACCCCAGTGAAACCCTGTACGTAGATCTGAGCTGTGCCTGCTATGTTTGTTGGCCCACAATGGACATCTTAAAAAGCACTGCTAAAAACAAAACAGCAGGTTCTTAGAAAATAGTCTAGTATATTTGACAGCTACAGTACCAGAAACAATAGTGACTCTCGTTGCATATGTAACAGAATGGGATATAGAAAGAACTTTAAATAAGCACAAACATCAAGAGGCAAAAGCAGCAGCATTAAGGAACGGGGTAGTACTGAGATAGATTTAAGACATGGTTTGGCCAAGTAAGAAAAAATGTCACTTGATCTTACTTTCTAAGTGCTATTTCTGAGAAATTTAATGAAAGAGCATCAAATTTAATCAAGGAAACACATTTTTAAGTGCTGGATATGCCCCAAAACAAAACCCCTACACACATACATACATACACACACACACACACACACACCCCAACAAAACAACAATACAAAAACCTATGAAGTTTGGCTTTGAAACCTCAAGTTCTTCCCTTAGATAATCAAATAAAACTGACAGCTGTCATCAGTTTTAATGCAAATTTATTGGTGACCACATGTTACAAAAAGCAGATGCTGACTGAGATTTGCTAACTTACGTTACTTGGCCATTAATATTCCTAGTCAAAAGAGTACATCTAGCCTATAAACACTTTGAAAGTTTAAGCAGTGTAACAAGAGGTAGAGAAATAGAAGACCAGTCAAATCCAAAACATTCTTCATGAAAGGCAGCCCTTGTAAGAGCAGGAACTCTTATTCTGCTGTTTCTCTACAAGCTGGACCCCTGGAAGTGGCTGCTGTAACATATTTTTGTCTTCTCTTTTGATGACAGAGCCAGATGAGCATCTTAAGAAGTCAAAAGCAAACAGTCTTCAGAAGTCTTTGATTTTGAACTAAAAATTGGCATTTTCTACACAAACCAGATTCCACAGCTTCCCACAACAAAGCAACCAGTAGTCAAATTTCCTATTAAAGCAAAAATACGACTACGTGGCATTTTCAAACTGATTATTTGATAAGGAACTGAACCATGAAACAACTCAGGGCTATTCTGATTGTCTCAGCAAGGAATAATAAGAGCTGGTAGAGAAAAGCTGGATATGATGTTCACTAAAGATTTTAATGTGGCATTAGTATTTACATAGAAAAAGACATTAGATTAACCTATCAGGCAACAAAGAGCTAGGGTTAGCAGTACAGACTGCACAGGTTACCACTCCTGACATACTACATGCTCCATTAATAAGGTAAGAGTTTCTCTAAAAACATTCTGAACTGCATTTTAAAGGGATCCATAAAAACAATCTCTATTTCAACATTTTGGTGGGCTTTTTCCCTAGAAAATCTCTATGGGAGAAAAAAAAAAGCAGCATTGCAAAAGCACCAAAATGAGAAGTCATTAACAGCATCTGTGAACAGAGAGTGAAAAAAAAAACACCACCACCAAACAAACACAAAGGATGCACACAAAAAATAACAGTTGTGAGCATTTAGACTTCCTAGGTAAGAAAGGTTTGAAAGACCACCTATTTTCCATAACATAATCCAATGTTCAGAACACTGGGTATTTATCCAGGCATAATACCACACCTGGAGTCTTCATCTGAAGAGGAAGAGGAAAAAAAGACAATAGGAACACTGTAGAACTTAGTCCAGGCTGACCTCTGTTTCTGTGCAATGTAATCCAATGCAGAAAATTTCAAGGACTATCACAAATATTCTTTTGTTGCTTTAACTTGTATCAGTGCATCCTGATCAGCAGCCATCAAAGAAAGCCTGAGCTGAAACATACAGATTTTTCCAGCCCTCATTCCATCTTTTCTCATATCTCACACAAATTAATACCCTTTTGTTATTGATATAATCCTGTCTATCATGACATGTCCATCTCATTAAGAAAGAAAAAGTAATATATCTGTAATTACATAGTTCACTGGCTACATAAATATTGTAGCCATGGTCTATAAGAAACACTGATTGAGATATAATTTTATTCAAAAGGACACATGGACTGATTACACTGGAGAGCCTGTCAAATGAACGCATGAAAGAATGACTATTTACTAGTGTTACATACATTCCAGGTGAGACTGTGAAAGAAAACATGTCAGAGTTTGGCTAATGCCCAAGTCATTCATGGTCAGCTTTAAAAACCCACATTTTGACAGCACAACAGACTGCTATTTTTATTCAGGACCTAAAATACACATTGCAACATGTTTAAGTACGAGTAAAAATGTTGCCCATACTGTAAGTATATGAGTCTGATTAAAATGGAGGCAGTAAGTAAACAATAGACAGTTCAGAACTCTGCCAACAAGCATGCAGGCATTAATGATCTGGTGCATGATTCTTTCAAAACAGTTGACAATTCAGATTATTTTCTATTTGCCTTAGTAATGTGTACCCAAACAACATTAACACAAGAACACTGATTAAATATGCTATTTTTAAAAGCAAATAATCACTGGTTAATAGGACAGAACACAAAGGAATAATGCACAAAGGAACTTTAAAAATATAATCTAGATTTGTATTTTCTGCTAACGCTTACAGTACTTCTTTTATTCTGTAGGTTTCAGCAGGTCTTTAACCTACTATGGTAATTTCCAGAAATCAACAAAAGCCTCTCAGTCTCATAATAAAGTTTGTCAGCACTGACGCATCTTCTCCTACACTGCTTTTTACAGGTCCTTCCTTTTCAAGCCTCCTAACGCAACTTCCTACTGCCTAAGGCACTGCATTACCCTTCTCTACCATTACAGATAACATGGACACCTAAGCTTCAGGTAAAAGCAGTGGGCTTTCCTCCCACACAGTACAGCTATGCGCCACAATGGAGCTATCCTAGAACTTTACAGTCATACGCCAGTGAAAAAGAAACCAGAAATCAAAAAATCATTTAAACAACTTGATTATTTGCAGATGAAAAATTTAAATCACATATTACACACAGCAATCCAGTTCTCAAGCATCACAATATGCAGATTGCAAAGATAAAATATTTTAACTTTGAAATATTCAAAACATCAAACTTAACAATAACCAAAACCTTTCTTCTGCCCCCACAGCACAGTAAGCAAGTCTTCTTCCAATGCTCCCTGTCCCCCTGCACCAAATGTTCATTTGTGGCTCCAAAGCAGGAATTTAAGCAAGACCTAACCACCTAACCAATATTTCTTATAAAGAAGCAACCAAATGTTACCTAGATTTGCACCTGAAAATGACAGTAAAGATGTAAACAGAAACTAGAAATTAACTGCTTTCTTGCAAAAATGAAATATTTTCTTAAGATTAAGGCAAAATTATAAGTAGCTGAAAACCACACCTTACAAATGGAAAATATCAGGAAGCCCTAAGAGGCAGATTCCCTTATGTCTTTTTCACTACCTTTTGGCATGTTAGCCTTAGCTGATTCATGGCCCTTCATTCTAGTCAATGAGTCCATCACATTACACTGATGACTAAAAATATTTGAATCACTTTGTAGCTATTGTGGAATAAAACCAGATGTTCTGACTATAAGTGCTGGACAGATATCTTGAAAACAGCCGGGTTTGACTCAGAATTTATTCACCTGCTCCCTTTCTGAAGTGAAATTAAAGTTTGCTTTTTTCATCATGAACTTGTAAATATCAGTACAGATGCAAAGCTGTGTACCAGGTCCTTTTATTTTTCATTTCTGAAAATATTAAATGAATTTCAATATAATCCACCTCTACACTTCACCTGCTCCCTGAGAAGTAAGCTGATAATGCGATTTGCCATTGATGGACACCATGGACAGCTTGCGTTGCAGACAGTCTTGACAAGACAGTCATTCAGTGCAGGCCATTGCTCAAGATGAAGATGATAATGGAATTTGCATTTGCAATAGAACATAGTACCTTCCCATCCTTCCCTTTAGAAACAGCAAAGCAGGGAGTGCACCAAATTCTGCAGAGACACATTGTACATGGCAAGTTGGTAAATGTGCATCTCTAAGACAAAACTATTGGCAAAGTTGGGCAAAAAACTTACAGATCATCTGCATGCTTGGACCTGTAGAGGCAATTCTGTGGTTCAGAGTTGATACTGAAAGGACTATTAGAAGCCCATGTAGTGACAGCTTACAAAATTCTATTTTTGATTACAACAGTGAAAATTGGCTGTAAGCTGTATGCCACAGTAGTGTAATGAAAATAATTGATTATTTCTTTAACATAGAACTCTTCTCCTGACGTATTTTCCTTTTTTTTAATGAAGCTAGACAATCCACAATCAAGTTAAAGAACAAGCAATATCACACGTCAATGTCACAACATCATCATCAACATAATGTCACATAATCAAGAACAATATTAACGTACCTAAGAAAAGCTACATAGCTCTTGCTAAACTTATGACCTTAACAGCATCCCTTTTCAAAAATGCATATGCAGTAGCTTTGTTGAATAAGATATGCTTAAAAGTTGTCTCAGTCTTTTTCGCATCAAATTGGCTGACAACCAAATTAACCCAGTATCAGAGGCATGTATTCTTCACTGTGACTCTTCTTCCTCAAAAGCTATTCAGGAGTCAGCAGATATTAGGAAGCAACTAGCTGTAAAAAAAATAGCAGGCTATTTCTAATGACCAGCGCTGTAAATTCAAGTACAGCAGCGCAGACACCAACCATTTGTTGCTCCAGAAACTACTTCTCCACTGTGATTCACACCGCTGTGACATCACCAAACAATTTACCTAAAAAAAACCCTCCAAGTAACTTGAACAGAAATGCTTCTTTTTCAGCCTGTCTGAATCACACATAGCTGTGACAGTAGAGAAGGAATTTACTTGTCATTGTGAAAGCAAGTGCTGCAACTTAAACATTCATTTCTGTCGCATGTGGCTATAGAGAGTTGTCTGGAGCGGATAAAGGTTGGCACACAAATCACCTTCAGCCAGCAACACTGCTGAATGATAAATCATTGAATATATTTAGGAGGGTAAGGTCAGCTAGGTGACTACAATCACTTTTCTTTATAGACAATTACAGTGATAAGCAAATACGATGACTCATTCTAAACAACTATAGATAGTATCAAGCAGTCCAAAAGCCCAATTCTGAACAAGTTCAAAATCAGGATTGGAAGTTTCTTAGCCTCTCAGAAGAGCATTTCAATAGCTTCTACAATTTAGATCAAATATTTTACCTTCAGGTTCACTGGTATCAGAGGGGCTGCATTCCCAGCCTGTTTCCATCAAAACACACTGCTCTGGAGCAGCAAACAGGACTGTTTGCAAGAGCATAACAAATAACAGCTTATATTATTTTTACTAAACTACAACTTTCTCTGCTTGAAAGATTAGTTATTTGAAGATAAGCAGCACACCAACCCCCCTGTTTCTTCACCTTGTAAAGCAAGAAGGGTTCACAGCTTTTTTTGCACAGATTTTTTTGTCAGTTAACTTCAGAAGGGGTTTCATAACCATACAGTTTACATTTGTAATTGGAGAAATATTAATGTGAATTCATGTGGTCAAAATGACTGATTGAATTATTTGAAATTCATAGACTTACATTTCTAAAGCTTATAATCCTCTGATCATGCTTTCTCTGCCTTTATTTCTACCCTGATTTAATAAAGGGTTTTGTGGGAGGATTTTACTATCTTTTTTTTTTTTAATAAAGATAAAAAATGCAATGAAGTTGCATTATATTGCTTCTGCTTCAAAACCTGTTTTTCAGACATCATATGATGTCATCTGAGGCATGAATCACACATACTGCAAGATTTCTTTTTAGCAATGTTGTAATATGACAGCAGAGACCACATTTCCAGCTGCTGCTTCTAAATCTATGCTTATAAGTTGTCAGACATTTGTGTATGTAAATAAACATTTTGAATTCAAAAGAAAGGCAGCCATACCAAAGAAGGTCCAAAGTGGGGCTGCAAAGAGCATCACAGATATTTTCCTTCCTTAGATTACTATGGAAGTACAACACAAGAGTGCAATGGAGAGTTGCTGCCTTAGAATACGCAGCACCTTACAAAGAGCTTTATCAGAAAGAGTACTTTTGACACCTTCAGTTATATATCAAATTAATTTGATACAGATGGCCTAGCACGAAAAAGCATGCCATATTACACTAGACAAAAGGACGTGCTTTGAAACTATCACTGATCTTGCACAAACACACACATTTTCCTGTGGATACTGGTCCTTTCTAAATGTTCTCTTACAGGTGTGTGTGCTAACCTAACCATTGGAAGTCTCTGGTTGAAACTCAGAGCATGCACTATTACCCCTGGACACTGGAACTTCATCTCAAATACAGTGCCATACACATAGCAGACAGTGAGAAAGCATTTCCATGTCAGTTATCTTCCTTGCACAGCACTTTTCATAAATGCTAATATGCTAACAATTTAAGCTCTTTGTTTTTAATCACTGTAGAGCGATTAAAACACATACTTCACATTTTTATCTTTAGATACATCTTCAGATACAAGTACTTATGAGCAAAATATGCCTTCTAGCATTTTTGGAAGCTCAGTGAGAACACATGGAGTAATTTCACTTCTTGAAGGTCAAAATAATTAGAAGAATTTTAGGCAACTCTTTTTTCCAGTAACCTCAACTAGATAGCACCTTTGAGAAAGAAAATCTATAAATAAGATTACAAGAGAAAGGAGAACTCAAGGAGGTTTTCTGAATCATATTTAATTGCAGATAGTATGGGGGGGTCCATTCATCCATCCTGAGGAAGGGAAGAAAAGTCAGGAAAAGCATCAAGAAAACATACTGATGGAATCAGAACAAACTAGGTGAGTTGTGCTCATATCACTCTGATATCCACAGCATGAAGCAAGGGTATGAAAAAGCCACATTGCTCCCTTTTCAGCAGTGGACCATGAAAGAATATCACAGGTAGAAGTTCTTAAAACACCTCCATACAAACAATATATTGTGCAGCTTTGTACACTTTTGAAAGTAGGAAGTTATCTGCCTATGCCATTTATGATGCACATCCAGAGGTAGATTAGGATACTCACAGGAGAGCTTGCTGCTATATACCCTTAAGCTCCCTGGTTAATCTGCACGATAAGGATTTAGTCTGCTATGATCACAGTGATACAGCTTCTGGCTGTATAATTTTTTGCAACTATGAAATAGAAGTGATACTCACAGTGAGCTTTACACTAATAGTCCAAATTGTCAAGTCTTCCTCAGATTCCTAATGAGTCCATGCTCCAAAACAAGATTAAGAGAAAATATTTTCCTACTTAACTCCTCAAAAGTTGATTAAAACATAGGCACATTTATAAGTTTAGGAATAACACATTTTTCTTAAAAATATAGATTACAACACCGAGTTTCTAGTAGCCTTACATTAAATTTGGTTCATGCCTACCTACTTGCTGCTATTTTCGCTGTCTTACTGCACACTGTTACTTTCACTAAAATAAAATTTTAAGAAAAGCAGTTTTGTTAACCTGACAGCATGCACATGAAGCTATATTTTACCTTGTGTCACAGGCAAAAGCTAAGACTCTTTTGCTGCTGAGCAGTCACCTTTGCATTTGGTAAATTACCTGCAGCTTCAGCAGAACACAGACAGTAAATTATTTTCCTGTCCTCATTTGTTTTATCTATTATGCATGAAAAACTGTAAGAAGAACAGTGCCTGTCCAAGCCAGTACTTTTGCCCCCACACCTCCAATTTGGAGGAAGTGCACCCAGCAGATACAAACAATGCCCTTACTTTAATTATCTTTTCAGACAGCATATTTTAAACAAACACATTTTAAATACAGGAGCTCTTGTCACTTAGTGGCTTAATTGCTCTTTATAGTCTTCCAAAACTTTTTACTGTACTATAGACCCAAATGTCGTTACTGGGTGGAAAAAATGTCACTTTACATGTTTGGAAGAAATTATTGGCATAAAGACAACACTTTATAACAGCAGTATTCACCTTCAGAGAAAGAGCGTAAAAGAAAAGTAAGGTACTCAAGGAGCGGGAAAGGAGAAATGAAGAGAGTTTGCTTTCCATTGCTGGCTAGATCTTAAGCACATGAATAAGAGATGAGATCACAAAACTAAGAAGAAATATGAGCTGTTAAAAATGAGTCTACATAAACAGTAAATCTTGTTTGACAGGCTTAGTAAAATTTATTTAAGGGCTAACGCAAAGGACACAGGAAGGAAAAGCAGGAAATAACATCATCCACATTCATGAAGAGACACCTGTTGCCTTGCAGCCTAGTAGGCTTGTAAGTGAACACAGTCACAACACTGAGCAAATAACACTAAAAAGGGGAAAAAGAGCTGTAGAAAGAATATGGAATAGGTGATCAACTGGATCTAGACTACAGTAGTTTTGGGCATTTGTATCACATGCATCTGAGAAAGACTACTTACAACATGCATTGTGTACTGATCTTTGCCCCTTGTCTCAAAAGGATATGTTGTTGTACCTGCTATTGAGGAAGTCGTGACATCTTCACTTAGATGGAAGAACAGATTGCCAGCATATTTTTTGCTGCTATTGTTAGTGACCTACAAGATCCTTTTAAGAAGACTACAGTCATGTTTCTCCAGGCCCTTATTCATCAGTGAGGAAAAGGCCAAGCACTACTACAGTATAACTGAAGGAAATTATTTTCACCCACAGTTGCTTTGCTTTTAGCCAATCATCATCTGAACAGAGCTTCCTTGATTAAGACCTTACATCTAGTGCTACTGAAGTTAATATTGAACTATAAAATTAAGAAGGGCTGATGGATAAGTTGATTTTACTTCAACACCAGAGAATAGGATACTAGTTTACTAAACCTACATGTTATACATTTTGAGGATTATCCACCAGCTGCAAAACAACAGAGCTGGTATCTTTTAGATCATATTAAGTTCTTGCTTTTGACTAGGCAGAGCCTGATGTCTTGTCTGATGTCTTTATTCTGAATATAAAATTAGCCAAAGTAAAGTTTCCCTTAGAAACCTACTTCAGTGCTCACATCAAACTGAACCATAATATGAACAGTACTATCTCTCAATGTCACATTTCAACGCCTCCCTGAAAATGTAGCCACTGTAATAAATAAAATAGTGGGTGCCATAGGAAGTAAAAAACATGGACAAGTAGTAAACACTCAACTCAGGGCACTGCACAGAGTTTAACCTAACAAAATTTAAGCTTCCCTCTTTGATTTGCAACAGTTACATTCCTGCAAGATGTGCCTGGGGGACAGGTGGAGGGGTCTATTACTTAAGTGGGTCAGTACATCAGATTATGCCAGCGGTTTATTGACAAATCTGAACATGAAGAGGTTAGTTTTATGCTGATCTCCCACACCACAGTTACAGAATGATCCAGCAGTACTGTTTGAAGAGATCAGTGGGAAAAAAAGTAAATGCAAACCCTGCCAGAAAGCACTGCACTTATTTGTGGCCTGATTGACATCAAGGACCAATTAACTTTAGTGGCCATATGAAAATAAATTTACAAGATTTCCTGCAATTTATTCTGTTTCAGGGTCTGAAACTATTTATAAATTGTGTGAACTGGAAACAGATGAAGTCTCATGATAGTCTAATATATGATTTGCCAGTTCAATTAGTTGGGTGGTGCTTTTTTTTTTTAATTGCTAATGCACAGCATGTTTTATCTGAGTCCCTAAGATATTTCAAAAGTCCAATTATATCTTAAAAGGTCAGTAAGCACTTATTTTTAAGAGCATGTGATTCAGTGCATGCTTGAGTTCAGCGTTCCCTGTAACATTTTATAACAAGCATTAGAAATTGCTAGTGATTTCATTTACATGTACTCCTTTGTTTGAAAGGAAATCATTTCAAGTAGCTGGACTAAAATGTAACAGTAATTGACTAGGTAACAGGTGACAATTTAAGAGAAGCAATTTAGAAACACAACCCTAGAACACTTACAGTGCCCAAAGCCCACTAAAACAATGCTGCAGTAAGAGCACAAAAGGAAATACTCTTCCATCCACAGTTCACAATTTCACAAGGTGCTTGCTTTCAGCCAGAGCTCCATCTGAAGCAACTTCATCTGAAGGTTTCATCAGCTTATTGCTCCTGCTCTCAGTATATCCCAAATTTGTTGTTCATATTTTCAGTCAGCAATACTAGCTCTGAGTCTTATTTCATCCAGCATTATGTTTTTACATCTGCTTCTGGACTTATACTACAAACCTAGTCACTGACCCTTGCAGTGGCACAGCAAAACAGATAGTGAAATAGAGCATAAAGGATCTATCTGAATGGGCGTTGCTGTGAAAATCCAACCATTGGCAAAATACAGCCACACAGGAATGCTTGTATTGATCTTAGCCTCATAAGCAATAAAACTATGGGCAGTATCAAATGCCTATTACTAGAGCTACTCAGGAATTCATGCTGTTGTTTATGGGGCACATGCACAGTAGTATAAGAGCCTCACAATGGTAAGGTTGACAAATAACCACAGCTTCACGTTACACACCACTAATCTCTGTAGGGACTTGAAGGCTTCAACAATGAGATATTTAGTACACCACTTAAAACAGTCTAAGTATCAGCCAGTTCTAAAAAGCTAACAATTGTAGTTTTAAAGTTTACATTACTAAATATACTCATCTTTTCTATGGGTTTTGAAGAGTTTAAGAGAGCTGTTGTTCTCCCTACGAAACATTTTCCAAACTATTTTGAACAATAAATCTTTGTACGTGCAGACAAATGCAGACAGCATAGGAGCATAAACAAAATTCACCATCTAGCTGCTCCAAATCAGTCACCTTCTTCTACCAGTACCTAATAGTATCCCACGTAAGGGTTAAGCCTCCATTTTCTGAACTGAAACTTGGCTGCTAAGTATAGATTTGAGCATAATCCAAGCTCCTTCTTCAAAAGTGTTAGTTCATACAGCTGACTTTGTTAAGAGGAGATGGAAATCTGTTACTGCTGAAGAAGTTCCTCACTTTCTTAAATCAACTTTACTAACAATTTCTTTGTGACATAGCTGGTCATAGCTAAAAATACATGGATTTTTATTTAAACTTTCTCCTCAGAGATACAGGGGAGAGCAATGGAATGCTTAGGGAAACACTTCCACACATTTTCTGTTCTATTTCAAGACTGGAGTATAAATAACTATCTTGTTGTGCATCAATTATGGTCAAAAAAGAACTAGGATGTTCTGGTCAGTGTTAATGGTAACTAATAAAGACTCTGGGGCGGGACATGATTCTGCTAAGATCTACAGCTCTGCGTAGCAGTCCTAGGTCTCATTTAGAACTGGAATTTAATTTCTGTTTTTTCAGACAAGAAGGTACTTCCCAATATGGCATTTTGATCTCAGGCTCCCCCATGTTGTGTATTTGTCTACGACAAGCTCCCTATCTTTTGAAAGAAGTGCTGCTTCAGTCTCTTTTTGGTCACAGATGATTTCCTTGCGTCCTAAGGGAGGACGATGCATACAAAAAGACTGGAGAACTGAGGAAAAGCTCACAGGGATTTCTGCATCACTGTTGGTAGTATTGGAACACTGGGTATATAAATGCCCATAAAACAAATCTTGAACCTACTTTTCTAACAGAAAAAATATACCCTCTTATTTTATGGCTAATAACATTTCACTGCTAAGTCCTCTTCAAGTTCTCGTTTCCTACTTTCATAATTTTATATATATATACACACATAAATACAAAGAGTGAGGACTTACAAATCATTCCAGCTAAAATTCACCACCTTAAAATAGTTTTCCTTCTTACCTCCCATGTATATTTCCTTATGATATTTACTTTTGTTCATTTGGTCTTCTCACAAGCAAATAAGTCTCATGAACTGATGCTGTTACAGTCCAGAGCCCAGTCTGGTAAAATGATGAGTTAACTTATTTTACCAGTTACTTGTGAATGGATGAACCAACAGAACTTCAGTGCATATAGAAAGACACTTTAAAAACCAACTCAAAGTTAAGTGCTATTTCTACAGTTCAGGAAATTTCAATAAACCAAGGAAACAATGATTAGAATTGTAATCACTTGTCATCCTAACTTGGAAAGTCTAAGTTGGCTTTAAAAATAACAGGTGAAAAGACAGAGAAAGCTCTCTAGCTTGGGTATCTGAGTTTATACCAATTCCAGTACCTAGAATGCCACTCCTTTCTCTTCAAGGATCAGATCTTAAAGTACAAGAAAAAGGTAAGACTCCTCTCAACTTGGAGTAAGATATACTCAAGCAAGACTGTAACAGCACAAAATAGAAGTTCAGTTGCCATGGAGACCAGACTTTTTAATTAGGTAGAATTTATACCCCCCATTTCTCACACTAAGTCTTCTATTACTAGAAAACAGTCTTGTGTCCTTGATGAGAAAAGAAGCATTACAGTGTGTGGCTGTACAATACAACATCCTGGTCAGACTGTCTACAGATAACTTGCTGTATTTCTCCATTGTATGATTGCACCTTTAAACAACCATTTCTGCTGAAAAGAATTCTTTTTGTTCCCTCAAACAGGAATTCCTCTTGCCTATCTACTAGATTCTTACTCCTAGTTATCAGCTGAAAAGATTAAAACCAAAAATACTCTTCTGCTCTACATGCTCCATGGTCCAGTAGAAGACAGAAATAAGGACATATACTTCCATAAAGAACTGCATTAATGCTACAGATCTGTCAGCTGAGCTGCTAGTGACTTCAAACCCACTGAAAAATGTATGGGACAAAGAAATTCAGCAATAAATAGTGCTGTAAAACTCATAAGATCTGTATTCTATAAACTGTATAAATCCAATAAAGATTATTCAGCATTTCAATTAAACAATCTTTTGTTTTTATCTGGTAAGCTAAGTGATCTGTAGGCTTAAACTGAGTTCACTGGAGCATTTCCCTAGTTACTCCTAAACTGTATCCATAGCACACTGGACTACAAATAAGTATCCTAAGAACTTAAGGCGCAAGCTTTCACGTTCATTTAAAAATATCTTAAGTGTGGAAGTCAAAGAGACATAGACAACCTCTTTTCAGCCAGGGGGGACAGAACAAGGGGAAATGGCCACAAACCTGAACATAGGAAGCTCTGCACCAATATGCAAAGGAACTTCTTCACAGTGAGGGTAACAGAGCACTGGAACAGGCTGCACAGGGAGGTTGTAGATTCTTTTTCTCTGGAGACATTCAAGACACACATGGACACCTACCTGTGCAGCCTGCTGCAGGGAGACTGATTTGCAGGGGGTTGTACTCTATCTCTGGAGGTACCTTCCAAACCCTACAATTCTGTGATTCATATCCCTATTCTTCAGCAATGACATTCCAAAAGAACAGAGTATAGTTGCTCTATATCATTTGCTACAGCTAAAAAATATCAAGAAGTAAACCAACAATAATCATGAAAGTGAATTTACCAGGGCCACATGCAAATACTTAAATATCTGGGGAATATCTTCTGTAACCAAAATCCCCACATTCATCTTAGAATTCCGCAAGTTTGTTCACATTGCGTTTTAAAGGACTCCTTCTGACATCTGGAACAAGACAAATTTACTTTAGACTAAACTATCTGCAAAGAAAAGCTTGTAAGTTTAAACAAGCCATTCTGCTTTGCAGTAGGGTAATTTAGGATAGCCATGATACACATCAGAAAATGAATGGTAACTTTTCAGAACAGACTACATCAAGCACTTTGCACCTGTTTAACTGTATCACACACAAGTTATCAGAAAACAGGAACTCTGCTCCAAAGTTCTTTTACTGA
Source organism: Perdix hodgsoniae (assembly GCA_035772895.1). NCBI lineage: Eukaryota > Metazoa > Chordata > Aves > Galliformes > Phasianidae > Perdix > Perdix hodgsoniae. The sequence goes on from JAPSGF010000045.1 coordinate 68,792, forward strand.
AATGTAATCTTACACTAAGATCCAGAGATCTTAAGGAACTTAGGGAAAAGTCATTTTGGTGAGAGACGTAAATCTATTTCTGAAAAAGTTAGAAAATTACCTTTAAAGTAGCTTTAATTTCTGGGAAGGCAGCTTTGTTGCTCCGTGCATAGAAATCATGTTTACAAAGAATTTCATAATTACCATTCTTCTTTAAAAGGTAACAGCCAAGGATTCTTACATACTTACCTTCAGGTAAAGAAGAGGCAAACTGTGCCACATGCTAGTTTCTCTGCTCCTTTCCACTAGGAAGAATTCTGAAGGATCTTACCATTTTCTTTGCATTCAGTATGTGTCGATCAATTCCTCTTGCGTTCACTAAATATATTCTGCTTTTGTCACCTGGTGTTTACAACATTCCCAATCAAATAAGAACATGCTATCCCATTAGTCCACAATACCAAATATTTTGCATGATTGTATTTAGAAGGAAGCTGCCTCAGTGCAAGAAACTGACCACTATACAATCACAATATAAAAGGGAAATGAACAGTAAGACCTAATCCTGAATCTAGAAAAAACAATTCAAATACTTAATATTTTCATGATAGCAATGCCTCTTCTCATTATCTAACCTTAAATCTGAATCCCGTCAATAGCTTTCGGTAAAGCTGCAATATATACAACTGATCAGCATGAAAGTTATTTTTACTGGCTGTTGGAAATTACCTTAAATAAATGCAGTCTATGTTTATAGACTAGTGGAATGAAACTTCAGCTCCATACTACTAGGCTGTCATTTGAACAATGGAAATGGAAATAACCAGTCAGCCGAGACTGTTTGCCAATTTAGATATCTGGCCTATAACTCATTAAAAAAAAAATCTGTCAAGTGGATTAGCAGAGTGCTTCTGTAGTTCTGTAACAAAGAAAATAACTTCCCTTTTTTATAATGAGGGAAGGAAAACTTTCTTACAATTGAGGTTGATGTAGTTTTGAACTGGTAAAATAATTAAATTCACCATCTGTATGTTCAGGCCTGTTTTTAGTAACACAACTGGAAATAAAGCTGACCAACAGCAGCTGGTAGGCACAGGGAGACAGCAGAAGCATACCCGGGGGCACGCTGTACAGCATGTTCTGTTTAGGTTGAGTTCTGAGACTTACATAGAAACCAAACTGAAAATGAAAAAGCAGAAAGTGAAAGTGACATTTTCAGTCTTGTACAGGAACTGAAAAATCCCGTCTAGAAAAGCACAGGTTACTGGAATCAGGTAAAAATACTGAGAGACAATTCTATAAACCCATGGAAGTACGCAGAACTGCTCTATCTCAAGAGCTTTCCTGACAAATAATGCAATCGAGTAGGAATAAAAATTAGTTACTAGATGAACTTAAGAGGATCTCCTACCTATATAGAGATTCTTTGGGACAGGAAAAACTAACATCTTGAATTAAAAGATTCTGCAGTGTTCCCATAATCTTGTAGAGAAACCTTTGATGAGATTTAGATTGTGATTACTGAGAAATCTGACCTCAGGGAAGAACTGATTTTAATTTAAACATAGATCATTCAGAGCAAGAGGGAGCACTCCTCTTGTTTATCCAAGGAGGAGTACCTTTTGAAAGAACGTATCTAATTAAAAGAAATTTAAAAAAAAATAAAAAAACAAAAAGGAGATGAAATAAACACTTCAAGACTTTCTAGAATACACTTCTTACAAGTTTGGCTTCCTTTAATATCTTCTAAGTCCTCATTTAATATTTCCTACCCAGAAATACATGACTTCATTGAAATGCAAGGTAAATGGAAAAAATCTAAACTGACAGGAGGTACATCTTAGCAGCAAGGCTAGTAAGCTGAGGGGCAATCACTTTTATTCAAACATCTACATAGATACAGTTACTCCTAATTCCTCACACTGTACAAAAAAGGTTTCTTGGACTAGTCTACGTTTGCACCTGCATCCATAACCCACCACCTCCTACTGGGGGGAGAGGATTTGAGCACACACACCTATCTCAGAGATAACTAGACAAAACTGGAGAGAGCTTTTTCATTTTTAATCTTGTTGAAGCTCAAGAGAAGCTTTCTTCATGAATGAAACACTAGGATACTTTCACAAGACTACCCAGAAAAGGACAGGTCCCCATAAACATATGCACTTGGGGGAGAGCAAGAGAATTCTGTAGCATCAAGTCTCAGATGTAATATAGAATTTCTGTCCCACTAACAGTCTAAGAGCAGTAATAGAATTACTTTAAACTTAACGACAAACTTTGAACACAGAGCTTGTATTTTATCTTTCCTCATAGCAGAAAAGGAGACAGCAGAAACAGGAACACTTTACAGGAGGAAACAAGATAGAAGTTGCAAGTTTTGAGAGAAGTAACACTTATATAAGCTAAGGTTTTAGAGTATTATTCACGAGAAAGCAGAAAATATCACCATCTTTTACCTGGCACAGAATTCTCAACACATTAGATGTCAGGAAATTAGTCAGTCTGTCTGATTTGTTTCCTTGTGTCAGGAAAACTGAGTATTTTTCAGCAAAATAATCACTAATACAATTAACAGTTTTGAGGTAGTTGAAGAAAATTATCCCCAACACGTGTTCACAGATCCCCTTTTTCTAACAAGTAATCACTTCTTACACTGATGACTTATGAATAAACTGTTTCTAATCTCACAAGTTTAGTTGGAGGTCTTTGAAAAATACTGATTTGTTTAGATAAAAACTAAAAATCACTGAATGTTGGTTTCAGAAGTATCTTCAGGAGTTAAGGTCCACTATACCTTGCATGCAGTGTTACAAGGGTTTTCCTAGCAAGGATCACCACTGCAAGGACAGGGCATTCAGTTGTCAAATTCACAGTAAAAAGAAATTAGCACTGACTATGAAATCGCACAGGTTGGACTAAACAGTTATTGAACACAACCTAATTATCTATATACCTATCTATATACCTAATTATCAAGATCAAAAGTAAGATCAAATGATGGATAATAGGTAGGCAAGAGACAAGCTACATACCATTAGCCTGTGGAAAATGAGATCTTTTCTACACAAAATCTAAGATTACCCCATAAGTCTTCAGAAAATGAATTTGATGAAACAAAGATAATGCCATCTACTGATGATTATTTTCATGACTCTAGATTTAAGTAAAACACATTGATTAGTCCAATGAAACTTCCTTTGAGCAGTCAGATGTTGCTTATTCAAACGTAACAAAGTTGTCAGAACTACTGTACTACTAAGTCTCCAGGCTATTAGCATTCTATTGAAGTAATTCAGATGAACTTTATCCTTTTAGCAGTTTAGAAAGCATATGCTGCCAGAATTACCTTCACATTCAAGCAGAATGCAGTTTAGTGAACTGAAACTGCACTCGTTAAGATGTAAATCCTGACAATTCAAATGTCAGATGTGTATAGTGACATGCTGACAACTTCTGACAAGCTCTCCCAGACAATCTCTGTTTTCATGGTAGAAATGTGCAATACTTACCCAGATCCATAAATAACACAAGATAAAAAGGGGCCAAATGAGACAAGTTTCCAGTCCAAAGGCAGCTTTGAAGTGAACAATGATTAAATAAACCAACAAAAAATGAGAATAGAGCCACTAGAGCACAAGGAATGTAAATATGAGAGTATTTTTAACTTCTTTCCGTCCCGAAAATGTAGCAACACCTTAAATAAAGCAAATGGTTGCTCTGGAACAGAAACAGACAGACGTCTGCAAACACTGTCTTCATTTTTGTTGTAGTTCTTTTTTTATTGTTATTTGTTTACCTTGACAAAGTTTGGCTTTAGTCTAATCTGCTCAGTAAGGCAGTAATTATCAGTTAATATATTGTTTTGGGAGCTAGAATATAGAAGAACTAAGTATATAAAAGGATAGATATTTCCATTTCTTATCCCACCTCATGGAGATATGACACCTCAGCACTACATCCAACTAAAACTCATTGAAAAGTTGAAAAATGCATTCTTAACTCCACTGACAAACTTTTCACCTATGAGGTTAAAGTGAATATTATGCAAACCTCACAGACTGTCACCAATTTAAAATATTTTTTTCCATGATTTCCAAAATTATTATTTTTTTTCCATAAAATATTTTTGTTTCCATTCTTGGGAACCCAACAAGGCTACAATTTCATTTGATGCAGTTAGATATGAAACAACTATACAAATATTTATTCTACTAATAATAGAAGTATTTAACAGGAAAGATTACACCTTTATAGAAATTGTAAAATAATGTTCAGCCCTGAGCAAATTTCTCACTCTTTGCATATGACAGACATAAAATTCAGATTTTGCTAAACAGTTCAAGTAAAGGCAGCAAATTTAAATGCTGCATTTTAAAATATTCTGATTCTTGTAATGCAGTAGGGAAAAAACAGAGAAATTGACTTACAAGGTATTGTTTTCAAGATGCAAAATGTTCTCCAAGAAAGCCTCCTGTAAACTTGTTTCACATTTTTCAAGGTTGCTATACAGTTCCATCTACCTCTAGAAACATCACTGCAGTTGCATATTTGAGCTAATAAAATGCATGACCACCCTGAAGAGATATGTATCCATATACTGTTAACTGAATGAATGCAGCAGTTAGACCATAATGCTATCCAATCACATACTGATTCTACATACAGAAATGCACTGTAACAGCTACTTAAGTGTCATTATTCCCCTGAAAGCTACAGATTCCATACATTTTCAAGAGAGTGCATTTTCTCACCAAATTGTAGAGATTTTTATGGCTATAAAAATCTTATCTTGCTTCTCTGATACCACATTCCTCTCCTCCAAGAGCTCTGAGTGGGAAAAAAATAACAGACGTACTAGATCAAACCAAAGGCCTATCAAGCCCATTAGCTGGAAAGCGCATAAGAACAGGTCTGCATGACATCCCTAAAGAATATTCTCCAATACCAAGTAAACAGTACCTTTCCTGAGGCTTTTTAGCTCTGTCAGTAAGACATCCTGCTTTCTGACAGCTTCTCATCATCCATTTCTATTTGCCTTACGAAGCAGAGCCAACTGATTCTAGCATCCATGTAGACTCCATACATCCTAAATGGATTCTTCATGTTATTTTACTGGAAATACTGTCAACATAAACTGTCTCTATTCTCAGCTGTTTCTCCACTGATTCTTTTACTGTGCCAGCAAAACTGATGTGACCAATGTGTGGTGAAAAAGATCAGGGAACAGACTGATCTTAAAATACTGTTACAAATGAATGCTTATGTTTCTTAAATAGGCATAGGTTATTCTAAAGGATTCCTTTACTGCTATCCACAGAAGGTGATGACTACCAGCAGGCTTTCGAAGGTGAAACATTTCACTAGATCAAGTATGGTGAGTGAGTCAGTAGCTCTGTCAACCCTGAGTCAATATCATGCATGGGATTACAGCTCAGGAATTCTTAAATTAAAAGGATTAGTAAAAATCCCGTGTTTGATAACCAAGGCAGAGGTATAAAGTGCAGTAGAATATACAAAAATAATAATAAACAGCAATACAATTAAATATAACAATGAAGTAATTAAGGTACCATGAACTTTGAGGCTGGGAATTCACTTCCACTATGTGCCTGACACAGTGAGAATCCTGTCACAACTGGGGTTCTAACTGGTACCACATTACAAATAGAAATAGCACAGGAATGTTAGGCTATACTCCTCCCCATACTTTCTCAAAATCAGCATATCCTCAAAAGAGCAAAGGTACGACTTTTTTTTTTTTTAAGCAATCAGAAACATAGCAGCAGGCAAAGAATTAGCTTCACAACATTTAGCAACATTAGGCCTAACTGGTAGAATGAGTCTTTTCTTTTGTTCCAGCCACTCAGCTTTGCAGTTGAGAATTCATATGCAGAAGCCCTGAGAAGTGTATATTGCTATGGGGAATGCTCCACATGCCTTGGAAGAAAAGCAATTATATAAATGTGTGCAAAACACCAGAGAAGGGGCAGAATTACTGTGGTTATTGAAGCAAAATCTTTTCTGGTAAAACCAATAACGTTAAGACATTTTCAACTCACACAGGATTTTAAGACTTCAACAAATTAAATGCTCAAAAATTGAATCTCACACAGTAATGACGTTACTTTCAAATCTGTGAGTCACATTCTTTTAAGCCAGCTTGAATAAAGACTAACACTAAATTTAGTGAAGAAAGTATTTGTGTCTAGTGTTTGTGTCTGCATCTGGCTACAATAACTCTGTACCTCAGGTAGATTACATGTTTCCTTTTCCTGCCTATTAGCTTAGCAAATACACTTCTGGTTTGTGAACATAAAGTACTGACCCATGAAGCCATAGGAAGTGTCCATGGAAGGAGTCCCTCAGGTAGATTATTGATATTTCTGCATGTCAGCTGCAGATGAATGAAAAAAAAAATTATCAAAGCCTCAGCAAAGCAGAACAGGTTTATATACAACTCAGTGCTGGCACTACAAGAACTGAAAGTTTTACTTACGCATACAAACTTTGAAATTGAGAATTTGTTCTAAGACTAACAAAAAGCCTGTCTCTGAGTTTGAAGTCAACAGCTTAAGTGCATGTTTAAAATCAAGTGGTCATCCAGCTTGAGCGGGCTCATGCCTTATAATAAAGAGAGCAACCTCATAGTTGCTACTTTTGGTAAAACCCAAGGAGGAAAAATCGCCCTTATTCATTTTTTTTGCCCCATCACTTGAACAAGTAGAAATAGAGCATATACTATGTGCTATTTAAAAAGAGAAAATGGGGAGGCTTTGAAAAATTGACTATGAGATATTCTTCCCTCCTGCCTAGGGCTTCCCGTCACTCATAGAAAGGGCACAATAGCCGTAGAAAAATGAAGAAAACATAGAAATGAAGGTCAGATAGTTCAAATCTTGCCCTTTCATCCCCTTCATTTGCAGAAGGCTCTTCGTGAAGGCAGTGTTACTGCACCATGACATTATCAGTACATACAAATAGCTCCCTTGACAGGCAAAAACAGCCTTCAGAAAGAGATTGGATTTCAACGCCTGGGTGTCAGAGTTACACGTCAGCTTATTTCCTTGCATACCTGGTGCCCTGGAAGAGTGCTGTTCAGCTGCCTCCACCTGCGCTCATCCCATCAATGCCCTCCTCAGTCTCCCCAGAGTGAGGTGCAGGGAGGGGGAAAGGATCCTCACCGGGCAAATCCACAGTGAGGTGAGAAGTCTGCGAGAGAAGTACAACATCAGAGCACAAGTGAAGGCTCTGACAACAAAGGCAAGTTGAGGCTAAGCTGAAGATCAGCACTGCCTCCTCACAGCTCAGTCTTTGTGCGTGGACAACTTCCAGGAAAGGCTGTTAAGGGGCAGTACTCACAAGCACCGGCTGCCCCATGGTGCGGAGGTGAAGGGAAGATGGCTGCCGCACCTGACTGAGGGTGGCTGCAGGTTTTGGCGCCAACAGCTCCAGAGTGCGAACTGAGGTGCAAGATGGCCACCACACATCATAGCAGGCCCATTAGCTAACTGGTCTGTGCTAATGAACCCCACCTGCCACAAGCAGGGAAGGAATTCAGACATCCTCATCCCTTGCAGGCCATTTGGTTGTCACTTGCACCTTTTAGCCCCCCTCTCCTCTTTCAGGAGGCACAGATAATGAAACCAGTCTGCAGCTGGGCAGCAGTGGCTGTTGCTCAGCCTGGAACAGCTGTGTGCAGCTGTCCCCTCAGCAGTGCCAGGCCTGGGAGAACTTCAGTGTCAGCACAGTTGAGCTGCCATTCCACTTACTGCTCAGGTATTAAGACTTGATAAGCTATTTCGTGTGATTTCTTGTGAGCAGTTCCCGTGTAAGAGTCCCAGGGAGAAGGAAATGCCGGTAATAAAAATATAAATGATCAAAAGTAGGCAATCAGACATCAAATCACAAACTGGTGGACTCATAACTAAAATAGGATTTACCCAGTTGAATTCAGTTCATTTTCTCTTCACAGTAGAATCAGCAGGAGAGAAACTATTCCCAGTTGTATGTAAAAGTTCAGAACCGTATGAACTTCAAAATGTAATCAGCAGAAGTCCCAACTCACTGACAGTATTTTATAAATAGCAGTTTAAATGTTTTGTTTGGGATTTGTTATTGAAATGAGAAGGGAACTTAAAAATCAATGTAAATGGGTTGATGAAATGTCTAAAGATAATATATTGGGAATGTTTTACAAGCCATAGAAAAAAAAGAAGCACCAACTCCTCAAAAATGCCCTCATGCATTTGGTTTGTGATGCAGCTGTGCAGTAATAGCAACAAATGATTTAATCTACTCTAAAATTTCTCAAATTGAGGGAAAGAGGTTACTCAAATCTCTAGTCATTAGAATGGAGAGATGCTGTTTTGCTGACCCATTTACAAAAATAAAAAGATTAATTTAGTTTTAGTTTCAAATTTTAAGACAACACAGGGACTTTACTATAGCATAGTCTGACTCATACAGGATCAGATGCTCAAACAGTGTGACAGGAGCCCAGTGCGAGGCACCATTTGTGTCTCAGCTTTTTAACCTGTTGGTTCTGAATTCCCCACACAAAGGGAGTTCCTCCTGTGAGTCACCGGGTAGCCTGGCAGCCTTCCTGGTTTCATCCCACCCACAGATCCTCTCAGAATGAGCACTGCTTGAGCAAGATCCTTTACCAAACACAGATAAAGCTTTCCTGCCAAGACACCATGCTTTCGTGTGTGTAGAATTTTACACAGGAAATGCTCTGCCATGGATCCGCATGCAGTTGTTCAGCAAGTTGTCCTTGTAAAGTCCTTCCAGACTGTGTAGACTTACGGACAGTAGGTATAGTTATACTTCTAATACTCCAGAGGAAAGCAGTACTTATTAATCATCCCAACTTAAAAATTTTCCAAATGTGATTGTAAATACCCCCAAACCAAGAACTTCATGGCTCTGGCTGGGAATGCATCTTAGTGAAAAGTACCTTTATGCTTTCCAGTGCATCATATGGGGTGGCCTCATTTCAGACCACATCACTTCATCCCCAGGAGCTGGTGGAATTACCAGAATGCTCTTGTAAGATTTGCAGAGATGACAGAAGTAAGGAGATGCAGGACTATGACAGAGGCAGTTGAGTACATGTACAGCCTATACTGCCATTACTCAGTAATGATAAAGAAGCTCTCAATTTCTAGAGTTCTCTTTTGAACACCTTTGACAACAGCCACTGATGTCAATGAAATAAAATGAATGTGAAACGAAAAGACAGCCAAATGCTTGCATGTTTCAAGCCTTGGTCGAGACATTTCTAATTGGTATTCCAGAAATAGCACTAGCTTTATTCCGTATAGCAGTCCACATTAATCTGCCAAGTATCATTACATAAAAGCAATTAATTACATTATTTCTTCATTACTAGCTGTGAGCAAAGACACATTTCAGTATGTTAGGAAAACTATTTCTGAAAATCTTGGTAGCTATGAAGGGAAGATAAATGAGGACAAGCGGAGTACCTAGATTAACACCACATGATAAATCCAGGCTCCTTCATGGATGCCAAATTAAATATCCTCTTGTAGGCCTTGACCTAAATCTAACTACTCATGATTTCACTTATACTTCTTCATTAAACAGATTGTTAAGGATCATGGGATCTGCCATGTGGATAGGCTATACACTTCCTTTAGCCAGAAGTACTTTTCAGAAATCATTCTTGCAAGCTACGGATAACTTCAGAGGGCCTCAGAAGTTTCCACTAGTTTTTCTGGAAGAATTTCATTCTCTATCTTCAGAGAAAAACTCACATTGCTAAGAATGCCGTATTTTAAATACTTCAAGCTATAACTGCTTGCAAACAGCTCCAAGCCTTACTAGTAGGACATGGACGTGATTCCTAGTTTCAATCTTAGAAACATATTTCCTTTGCTCTGCTCCCTTTTAAACTTTCTTTTGTTCCTACATTTTACCATACTGATGAGTCCAGAAGTATGTAAGCTTGTGGTCAGCATGTACAATGCTATGTATTCATGCCACTGAAACTGTACTGCCTTTCAAGCACCTTTAAATATCAGCCAATACTACTGAATTACTTAGAAGTATTTAATCTCACCTGGTTTTGCAGCCTTAGAATCTTTTAATTTTTTTTTTTAGAGCTCTCATCTCTCCACATCTTCTTCCCTATAATAACTAATCTCATTGCCCACAGGACAATTAAAAGACCCCTTTGTCTCTACTGTAGATTCCAAAGCAGCCCTAAACTACACTGACATATTTTACTACAGTATCACATTATCAGAGAAATTTGACAGATGTCTTAGATGATTCATTATTCCCTCAAGGAATCTGACCTCTCCTAGAATAAAAAGATTGCAGAGGAGCACTGAACTCCAAGTTTAGAGACAACAAGTTTTCTGGACAGCTTCAATCAGAGCTTGGGAAATTAATTTATATCTATATTGATGCATCTAGGCTTAAAATCTGGCTAAAGATCTAATCTCATACTAGAGTGCCAGCTGATCACTGAACTGGATGCTACAGTGAGACCCTGTATATTAAATTCTTATGCCCTTAAACAGTTTCTGGCTCAGGTTAGGCACCAGATATGTGGCAGGGTGAGGGAGAGAAGATGTTCTGATGTTTGTTAAGCAAAAATTTGTTATTCAAATGCATTGTCAGTTCTGCTTCTCCAGAGGCAAAATTCCAAATATATGATTATATTATCATGAAAGTAAACAGGTCCACACATGTACCTGTTGAGTGAGTTAATGATATCATTAAAAAAAAAAAAGCCTGTATACTCACATCAGGACTAATTTTTGCATGTTTCGTGGGTTTAAATTAGGGTCCTCCAGGTTTATCTCTCATCTTCACTCAGCCCCAATTATCTTTTCCACTTTCACTTCTTGCCTTCACTTCTCTCCCTTGTGTAGTCCACATATTTTGGATTTGACTGGTTCCCCAGATGATTGTATTGTGTTCACAAACAGATCTTTTCTCTTCTTTGAGATTGACAAATCTTACTACTTCAGTTATTCCTAAACATTGCAGGCCTGTAACTTTGAATGCCAGCAGTACAGCTCAATCACTTTCTTTACTTCACTGAGTTTCTTAGTGAAGTTCTATTGCTCACAAGTTCTGCTTATTGTCCAAGGAAATTAGTCCAAAGATACTCTCATTGTCTAGGATGCTTCTACACTCATTTAAGCCACCAAAATTAACCAATCCTCAATTACACAGTCACCACAAATGCTGAGCAACTCAGTGGTAAAACAATTCTACAACTAGAACTGGGACATACAGAAGTTTTAAACAGCTGCAATTTACTGCTATGTTACTTTCAATATCATTTGCTCAGTTCAACTCAAAGCTTACTCCAATTCTTCTCCTGTCATAAAAGCTATTAATATAACACCAAATACAATTTCCCCATGCATTCTAACGAAAAACAAAAACATATGCATTAGCACATTTTTAGGTATGATTAAAGTAATCAAGTTCATAAGGTGCTAATTCCCTGTACAGAACTGGAAATAAATACAATCAGGTCAGAGTCAGCAGGTCCAGAGCCCAAATCAGAGCAAACAAACTATGATCTCTAACCGTTCCCTACTAAAAAAAAAAAAAAAATTATCTTAATTTGACATGTCAGTATTAAAAGGAAAAATACTCTGACTTATGACAGCAATGAATGCATAGTCCATAGTCATAAGGATTGGAAAATCTGTCCACTGCTTGAGGGTAAAGGAGACAGTGAAATCACATTCACTGTGAAGATCCATACAAATTAGATAAGCAAATTCTTATTTTTAGCATTCGCCCAAGAGCAAAGACAAGGGAACAGCACATAAACAACTCAGAAAGGAACAAGTAACCTAAGCTAAGCCAGGGTACACTGAAACAGTCAAGTTTCAGGCACAGGGTGTTCTCATATAACTGAAGAACACATAACTCTTGTAATTGGAGACAATTGTAGAAGGCAATCAAACAGGAAAGGTAAACCACATATTTCTGTCCCTACTTTGCCATGCCAGGTGCAATCTTGCAAAATGCAATATATTTTGCATTAAACTAAGGGCCAAAGCAAATTGAAGACTTCACTTGCCTAAATTAATTAATGTATCTTGGAATTTATTAAACTCCACTGAGGTCATGCAGGCTTTAAGAAGATAAGTCTCTGGGAACCTGGTTCTTTGGTACCTAAAATAAAACTTGCTTATAATTTGAAACAGACCCCAAAACAGTGGTTTTGAAGGTTTTTCTTTTTAAATCTTGTAATTCTGAAGATGCCTGACATTGTCAGTTATCATTTTCCCTGTTTCTCTGACAGTGGCATAAAAATAGAACAGCTATGTAGCATGGAGAATATGGAAATCAGTCTTAAACTCTTTCATTCACACATATTTTAAGAAAGAGAGATGAGTAACACACATCTTCATATCTCCTTCCTGGGCAACAGCCTTTACCAGAAAAGGATGTGCGTCAGATAATAAAAAAAGGAAGCTCTGATCTGCTTAGTGAGTGAATGGACAGAAGTGGTATCATTTGGAAGAGGAATCAGAGCTGTAGAATCTGAATGGGCCAAAGATCCTCCTTGACTGAAGAGAATTAAATAACTTGCAAAGCAGTGTGCTAGATCCAGCTTGTCTTCACCACCCCCTTAGGAAACAGCATACAGCTTCCTGTTCAGCATGACTCTAGTTTCCTTCTTCTCACTCTTCCAAATTCTCCTGTAACTCTTCATTGGGAAGTCTGCTTCTGAGAAGCACTTAAACTTTAACTAAATCTGTTAGTGAATCTGTCATTGTAAACCTCTAATAATTACACAATGATTCAAGATCTTGTGAAATATTTGAGAAAATAATATTATTTGATAACTTGCACACCCTGAACTGAGTAAGACTCAGTAAAATATGCACTGTCTCAGACTGTATATATGACCCCACAGGTTCAACTGTCACTGGCTGACAAATGACAGATAAAAGGGAGGTGGTGATTTGCTCTGTATAACAAGGCATTGGGCTTGGCACTAGTTACACATTCAACCTAGTCTCTGAGCACACCATTCAGCTTTCAGCCCCTGAAGGGAACTCTGGTGTTCATTTTTTATTGCCTATCCAAGCTAGTCTATATTTCTTTGCTAACTCATGTACTAAACCCTCCATTCTATGTATATATACACAAGTCAAGGAATTATGTTCCCTGTCAGACATACACTTACCCAAATGGAATAAAACCATGGCTTGTAGTATTGATAGCATCTCATCTTGTTAAAATAGTTAAATATGATCAGGATTTGTTCACACTATAAACTGAATTTTGCTGTAATCCCCTTCACTGATTTGATTTTGTTTGCAAGAACAGACAGCAATTAAAAGTGCTGTTAGCCTAGCAGTAAGTATTTTTCCATCCTCCACGTGACTCTTCAGCATCTGTGCTCTTGTGAGCAATTACGTGATTAAATTCATGATGTCTCTAAAGATAATCTCCTGATTTCTGCTTTCTTATTTCCTCAGAAGAAAAATATTCTTGTCTGTAACCTGATAATCATAAATCATAAAAGTGAGTGTATTTAGTAAATCCATTTTTCAGAAATTCACTAGGATGAACCAAATAGATTATCAAAATGCTAGCACTTCAGGCTCTGCAGGAGAAAAGGAAATGCCCTGTATATCTGAATTGTAAGAAAACCCAGCAATAAGAGCCACACAAAGTGAAAAACCTTTTTCAGAGGAGAAACACCTGGAGTAGGAACTGTTACATCAGCCCTGATATATAGCAGTGCATGCACATACTGTTTGTAAAAAATAATTTAAGAAAAGTCTTAGACTTTTGCTTGGAAAAGATAAATGGTAGCTCTGAAAAAGGTGAAAGTGTTTACTGGCTCTTCTCACAATCATTCTTAAAAACGATCAGTTGCAATAGCAGGGGCCTAATATAATTAGTACCAATGAGAAAGGGTAAGATCTTAACCTAGAAGAGGAAAAATAAAGATTAGTGAGTTTACACATCAGCTGGACCGGATGAGCTTTGTCATCCTAGGGTTTTTAAAGTAATAAGAGGCAAGCCCATGGCTTATAATGGTTCTCTTTAAAAGCTGGCAGAAAAGTACACCAAGTGAAAAGAAAAAATAAAGAAACAGTTCCTATTTGAAGAAAAAGTGAAACAGCAGCTGAGAAGTTATAAATTAAGAGGGATGACTTAACTTCTTGGGAATATACTGAAACACTTCCAAAGAAATGATACATAAGAACACAGAAGAACCCAAAGTTATTACAAACAGCATGGATTAATTGAGAACAAGTTCTATCAATACAACTTAATTTCCTTCTGTGAAAGATAACAGGTCTGTTGTATGGAGAACAGCAGCAAGCATCACACCTTGACTTCAGTAATGCTTTGGCCATTGTCTCAAGCAGCATATCAGAAAGAAGTGTTCTCTAGATGAAACTGCTTTCGGATGAGATAAGCCTTTTTAGAAAGGATTACATTGCAATCTTCAATGATTCTCAGTGAAAGACTAAGAACCTGCCTAACTGGGTTCTGCCATAATCTGTCCCAGACAAGTGCTACTTGCTGTGCTTATGAAATCTGCAACTGCTAGCAAACAGGGGAGAGATCACAAGTGTATAGGATAAACAGGAAAAACAGCAAAAATAAATGCAGTTCATTTGGGATACATACTACACTGCTTCAATAAAAATAAAATATATGGAATTACCAATAGAACAGCACTAAAGCTGAACCTGGGAGTCTCAACAGCTCAGAAGGTGGTCATGAGTCAGCATAGTAACAGTTACAAAAAGCAGAAGATGAAGTCTAGAAAATAATATGAAGTGACCTTTCACTTTGTGGTAGAACATGCTTTCGGGCCCCAGTTTTGGAAGATATCTTCAGGAAAGCTGTAGCTGAAATTAAGGAAAACTATACAAGGGCTCTTTTATTCTCTGAATGAACAAACTGTGACTGCATTGATCAAAGCATTGAAAAGGGGGAAAGCAGTGAAATTGTACCTAAAGTGAACAGGAAAAGAAATAAAGCCCTAAACAGAAGTTAAAAAAAGTTCAGATTTGATATTAGAAAAATCTTTCCAGTGGTAAAAACAGTGACCCTCAAGAGCAGCTACAGTAAGTGAGGACTTGCTCAAATACAACAGCCGTGGGCACAAAAACAAAGGAAAGAATCTGCTTACCTTGAAGGCCTCAGGTAGGTAAGGACTCCAGCAAGAAACCCTCACCTCCTCTGTCAACCCTTAAACAAGGGCTAGGAAGGGATGCATCCTGGCTCCACCCCTTCCAGTCACTCAGGTGCACTCAGTGCATGAATTCTCCTGGGCTGGCCCTGCCTTCCCACCAGGTGCTCAATCAGTGCTTCAAGCTGTGACAGCATTTCTGCTACTCGTTCTCGTATTTATAAGAGGACCACATAATAACTTTGTAATCTCTCATTTATAGTTTAAAACTTTCTGTATTCTAAGAAGTACTGGTTTAACAAAATAGATTTTCTACTGCTATATTTATAAAAGGAATCTTTTAGAAAATCAGAAACCTATTTGTTATAAAATGCTGTTTATACTGTGTTTGTTTCTGTCTTATTTGATTGCTTCATAAATAGTCTATTAATCTAGGATTTTACCACTAAATACCCCAGGCAAGTTTTCTATTAAATGGAGGGAAAGGGGGGGGGGGGTCTCAGACTAAACTCAATACTTGTGTGTGGAGTGATTCCAGCAGTGACTGACCCATAGAAGATGTCTTTTTCAGAAAGATGAAAAATAAAGAAAAGTTCAGGAAATGTGTTATGACTCTCACTTTACTTCATCGAAATGTATGTTGTTCATTTCAGAAGGTATTCAGTGTTGGTTTTGAAGCCATCAAATTATACTATCAGCTTTCAGTGAGTTTTTTTTTTTTACATTACATGTTAAAGTTATCGCTGACAATTTAACATGACTGTCTGCTTTCCATATGCTCTTCCCCTCCAAAATGATAAAGTATTATTTAAAATTTAAATGAGTTGATGGGGAAAAAGATGTGCAAATTGACTGTTGCATTGCATAGGATTTTGTCTTTTGTTGGACTTCTTATCTTCTTTAAAAGTAAATAAAATGAACGTTTACAATCTAATTGTGAGGATAAGCTCAGGCAACTGAAGGAAATGCTGTTTTACTAATCAAGGTTCTTGCCTTTCCTCTAGATACTATTCAGTCTATAATCCTGAAGAAAAAAAAAATAGCTTCCAAGCAACTATGTCTCACTGAGTGAAATAAAAGGTAAAATAAATGTATCTATATGTCTATATTCACTTTGGCTTGGGTTGGGTTAGAAGTATAACCTGAGTGAACCAAATCTGAACACAGCTAGATCTGATAAATGACGCAGGCAATCTACTGCCACCATAGCTAAAGACTCAATCTGCAATTAATGTGATGAAAATTTACAAAGCTGGATAGAATAACATTAACAAGAAAAACTTTGTTTCAGTAACCCTGGTGCCTCTTAACACTGATGACTTCTTACTACCCATTACTACTTCAAACAGGAAATCTCTCTTTTAATTATAAAAATTAACTGACCTTCTTTGAGAAATAAAATGCATGATAAAATGGCAAATAATATGTTCTGGCTATATAACAGCCTGTTGTCAGTCATATGCTATTTTGGGAATCACACTTCCTATACTATAATTCAAGCCAAGGTATTGGTTGTGTGTAGGTTTATAAGGACTTCACATTTTTCAACAGGACTTCAAAAGACTATTTTTGTAAAGATACTCAAATCAAGATTGTAGTAATTAAGTAATTAAATAATACTGTACTGAAGAATATTTCAAGTGCCTTTGTATAGTATTTAGTTTTAATTCAGCAAGATAGTAAAACATTGGTTTGTTGCTAGTATATGCTTCAGGATATACAAACATAGCTTGCTGATGTAAAACCTAAAATAATAATAATAAATTTCTGGGTCAGATTTTCAAAAACAGATTTCCACTTACTGTCTTACCAAGTGTGTTTATTGCTAAGAGTTAGAGCATAAAACTTTGGAAGAATTTCAGCATCTTTGCATATCTCCAAACCACTACAGTCTCTTCTGCTGGCAGACAAGATTTTGTGTGAGAAAGAGAAGCTTGCTCTCTGCCTGCATCTTTTGGTTTGTATTCTTTGTCTCTCCAAAAGCTCACCTACACAGTCAAATTAACAGTTTCCCTCTCCAGGTGTTTTAATACATCCTCGCTAGCCTTTGCATACAAATCAGTTGTCACTCTGCTGTGTGTGGTGGTACCTCTGTGTCCCTCAGTGATGGCACTAATGCAGATTTTCTCCTCTGAACAACCTTCAGATTTATGGTAACTTAATTCTGACTGAGAGTACCACCTTTTTGTAAAATTTGGCTAAAATCCTCAATGGGTATAAAACATGTTTAGGGAGATAATACTGTTACTACTAATATGATAGGATAAAATTTCATCTATAAGCCTCATTTTCATAAGAAACAAAGCTGTAAAGAAAATGACTGTCAGTCCTAAAGAAGCACACTTTCAGGAGAGAGAAGGTCCTTTATTGGAATAAGTTTGAGACTGCATTTTAGAAGTAGCAGTACTTATACCAATAGCCTATAGGTTTTCAATAGCTACAAGAAATTAAGAATCTGCTTTAGCATAGAGCTCTGAGTAAACGAAAAACAAGTAATCACAGGGTTTTGGCGAGGAAAGGGAAGAAGTAAAGGTACAGACAGAGAGCACAGGTAACAAGCAAGGTATGTAGTGTTCACTGTGATTTATTATATTGAACATTTGATTGTAGAGAATATTTTCTCAACAGACTTAACCCATTGTGATTATAACTTCTGTGAATCCAATAGAGTTATGCTAGGAATTCAGCTGATTGTCCCTTCTCTCATAAGTCAAATCCAGAACAGGATCAATAGCCTTCCTTGGCTGAAAATATCCAGTGACTGAAGTCACCGTTCTCAAAGAGAGCATTCTTACCATCTTGTCTAACAAATTCCACAGACGGTGACCTGCAGGGTGTAAGAGGTTTCTGCTGTCTGTAGTTTTTCCAGAGGCACTGACAAAAGACAGATCAAGTGTGCACTGTGGGAAGGACTGGGGAAGATTTTCTGGATCCAACTCTTGTTCTTTTTCTTATCTTCTTTTCTTTCTTGGACAGTGGTAGGATAATAGATGTAAAAATCCCTAAAAATGTGTGATTAGACATAAAAGCTGAATTTCTTTGAAAGATTGTCTGATACTAACAAGTCTTATTGAAGATCTGAAAAAAAAAAACAGGTGTCTGTTTTTCTATATTTCTACTGAACTCCTCAAAAAATGGTTTATGTCTTACCCACTAACTTACTTTCTAAACTCAAACTGACTTTAATTTTTGTTGCTTAACAGCCTTATGACATATTTTCATTAGTCCCCTGGCTGACCCAAACCACACATTAAAGCATCCCTTTCTCATCAGCTTCACAGGAAATTACATCTTTTCTTTATGTGGTTCAATGCATTATACCAAGGGCTCTCACAAGCATTTTCTATCTGTGTTTCAAATTTATTTTGTGAATATAACAGAAGTCAAAGCAGTTGAGCTTTACTATTAGATGTATTCGGTGCACAACCAGTGATTTTCCTTCCTTAGTTCCTCAGTCTGCTGGTTTTGTATGGGGGGAATATTTTCCTGCTTCATTAAGGGACTGAGAGGCTTCTAAAGGAGCAAGAACTTATTAAAGAAGATTCACTGGGAAGGTCCAGCTGTGTGAAATGCTATTCTCTTATATGAGGATTCACAAAAGCCAGGGGAAGCAAAAATGCTAAAGAGCCCCTCAGCAATTTGGATACTTCTCTTTTCTAAGAGATCCCCAAATTCTTTTTTAATACACCTCACATTTTCTTTTTTGTTACTGGGGATCAAATGCAAAGCATTACAGTGATCAGCAGTAACCAAAGTAATCTTGTCTCCTACTAAAACTAAAAAGAAGAAAAAATTCTGAGGCTAGATCTACCATCTGATTGTTTTTTTTTTCCCATGCAAATGGCAGAAAATGAACTAGAATTAGTAAAAGTGGAATAATGAAATTTTCCAATAATGTATTCTGTTTTGGGATATGTTTTGTACTAACTTTATGACTACACAAATTTGGATAATGCAACATCACTGGGATTTTCTGATTTGAACAGACTAGGTCTAAAGAACAACGCTGACAGTTCAGCCTGAAGGGCTCAGTAGATTCAGCCAGTGCTAATAATGGTTCTACAAACATTTCTTAGGCCTTCCTAACCTTCAAACAATAACGTATTTCTTTGATTCATTTATTTTAAAAATGTTAATTATATTGAGGAGAAAAATTTGTACATCATTTTTACTCAAATGATTATTTCCTAATCGCTTAGAAGTGTGCTTTACATACAAGATCTCCATTCTAGAGGCAAGATTTTTACAGGACTCATTTGTAATTGACAGCTGATTCTCTCTGCATGTGATATAAGCAACATTGAGCTATGAAAAATTTTTAAATTCCTCCCAGCTGCAAGAATGTGTCTGGAAACTGTTTCCAAATATATTTTTGAGTTTTACACATATCTTGTAACACTGCTCCAGAATGTCATTGTAGTCTAGCTCACATCCAAATGGTTTTGCAGAAGAGGTTTTATATTCCCTCGCAAGCTGGACACATGCCCAAATACACCCATGTGTAGGGTGCAGTAGGATGAGGTCTGCTTTCGGTAATACCAACTGCCAGTAAACTCAAGAGGCCTATTAAAAATAGATACAGTTAATAAAAACAGTGCAGCCACACATTTTCCTGGCAGAGTAGAAAAGAGGTGCACTGGAGCTGAATAAATTGCAAAATTAAAGGGATTCCCTCTGCTCTGTAAATCACACCATAGCCATCAAAAGTTACACCATCAAGAGGGGCTGCACTGCAGCCATGTTTTAGCTACAGGTAACACTGTACTTCATTGAGTAATGACAGTAACTCCAAAGTACCTTTTTCTAGTTTTGAAATATAGTAATTTCAACAACACATTCAGAAAGCCTTGGTAGGCTAATGAGCTTGTGTTTGTCCACTCTTATTGTGGTCCTCCAATTTAATTCTTACTTTAGTTTAAGATTAGGTCTTCTGATAAATGGAAGGTTTGGGGAAATTAGAGAGGAAAGACTGATATTTTTCATTTCAGATCGCTGGGAATTAAGATGTTGCAATTATTTGATGACCTAGATGAGGAGATGAGACAGAAGAATCAACTTTCACTGAGTGAGTAAAAATCCATAAATTTGTATTTCAGAGTTTTCCCTAGCTGCAACAATAGCAGATTTTTCACTAAGAATCAGAAAGGTTCAGAAGAACAGAAATAAAGAGGCCACAAAATGTTGTGAGGTCACAAATCTGAAAAAGCCAAGAAGAGCCAACTTCTTCCTCCAAGATGCCCTTGAAAAAATAGCAAGTAAAAATAAAAAGTAAATGAGCAACCAATTTGACAGAACTCTGGACACAGGCACAGGTTTTGTATTGATATTGCTTCCTCTTCCTACTTTAGCCAGCAAATCTGGCAATAATGGTATGAAAAGAAAAAAAAATCAGAAAGGAAAGGAGACATCTTTGATGTGAGCTGCATCTCACTTTCATTGGGTGATGGCTGAGAGGTACGTAGTGCTCTCCAAGTCGGTCCTTCTTATGTCAAATCAGTAATTGTGAATGGCACACAGAAATAGAATAAAGATACAGTTGCTCACTGATTATGTCTTCATATCTCTATGAGTTGCAAAGGCTCAGCTCTTTTCAGTGCTAGAACTGCTGATATCAGGAGAGATTCAGTGGTGACTGTAACTCAGGACAGTGTCTCAGATCTTCTTGAACAGTCAATCTGATCTCACTGTGGGAGAGTACCACAAGCTGAATATGTGAAGAACCCAGTAAAAGGACCAAAACCAGTTACTCAGCAGAAGAGAAACCTCACTCCTCCCCTACTCCCTTTAATCTGAAAAGTCACCTTGCACACTGCAAGAGCTTTCTCTGTCCAACTGGCAACTTGGCAATCCTGACAAGAACAATTTGACTTTGGATGGAAGTTGGACCTGTGGCAAGCATATAGTTATAAAATAAGTCACGCTTTCCTTCCATTTGAGTGCATGTTCTATTTATGGCACATTCCAGATTATGCAAGGATTCCCAGAACACTGCAGACTCTGGTTCAAAATTACATCTGCAGAGCATGGAGCAGATCAAGAAATATTAAAAAATCCCATTGTTAGCAAATTAAGCATCTTGCAGTATTATTCCTGCAGAACAGATGAGATAAATGCAAAATATGTCATAAGGCAAAGAAGAGCAGATAGAATTCATTTTATTTTGCTTGTTATATCATTTGAATAAATTGCATATTAAAAAACAAGCAGAGGGTAAAATAGTAATTACATAAAAAGCTTAAAAGCCAAGATAAATAGTTCATTTGATTGAAAGTGAGACTTCTCTGATGTTTGAGAGACTGGGGATGCTTTAGAGTATGAATGATTTAGGAAAACACTATTAGAATCCTAAATGCTTTAATGTCAATTTCCTCTCAAAATAAATGTGATAAAATAAAATGTTTTGCACTCAGACATGGAATAGGAATTTTCACTGAATTTTTTTATGTTTTGTGAGGCAAACATCATGAATTTCTTAGATGTTCATGTGGAACGTACTGAACAATAAAACTCTTTCAGCCAGGGCAAAAGCAATTGATATTGAGAACTTCCAGACCCTTCAGAAAAATAACGCAACAGGAGAATCATGCAAATGCAAATACAAAATCCAAGCACATATATACTGAACATATCTCTTGTTTTTCTGTGCAAGTATACTGCAAACTTCTGCACCTATAAAGCACTTCCTGCTATTTATTTCCCCAGAACACTTTAGTCATTCACATAAACTTGAAGTACTTTGTGTGCTTTGAAACAGGACAATTGACAAAGCTTAGTCTGAATTTTCAAATAACTGATCACTCCTAAAATGTGAGGCAGGGATTTCTGAAAGTCAGGCTCAATAACAGCTATTATGAAAATTTGGCTGAGGTTTGTCAAACACAAAGAAGATTCCTGATTGTATTACAAGTTTTATTAGCACTGAGTCATCACAGGTTTTCACTGAAATGTCAGTACAGACACAGATTTAGGTGAAAAGTATTCAAAAATATAAACTAGAGCAACAATTTCCATGTGACTGCAATCTGTCAAACTTCACAATCTTGACTAATATTAAAAAAATGAGTGTATTGACTGGATATCCTGGTCTGTTGCAGATAATGAATCAATTTGGAGCTAAGCTGTCTGGTTTGTTGGCTATCTAGTCAACCCAAGAAAAAATTGTACTCTTTCAAAATTTTTGCAGTTTTCCCCACAATTGCCAAGCCTTATTACAAAGTGAACTCTGCAGCCTAACAGTAAAAAGCACCTGTAGATATGCAAAGTCGTCTTCAGTAATAAGTTGAATTACAAGATATCTGGGCTTAGCTGTAAAATTGTGCAAGGTGTCTTAGATACATTAAAAAACAGAGTTTATACAACTGGAATTAAAAATCTTGCCCTCAGATCTACCTTTCATGCTTGAATTAGAAGTTGGAGCTTAGCAATGTTTCCTAGCAAAATAACACTGTCACCATCATTAATGAAGTATTACTGTCTTCATACTTATCAATGCGGAGTTTCAATCTATTAAAAATATAAAATAAGTGCAGAACGTGGAGAAAAGGGAAGTATTCCAGACCCAAATGTAGTGAGACTTCTTTGTTAAATGTTTTGTTTGTTTGTTTGTTTGTTTGTTTGTAAAGTGTATTTTTAGGAATTTTACTTTAGTAATATCACTTATTCTCTTCACATCACTCAAATTTTCATCTCTGAAGCAAAGTTCTTCCACCAGTGCACTATGGAAAGAAGGTGATGTGAGCTGCTCTGTTACCTATCCAATTATCCATCATTAATGGGCTGAGTTGCAATATGAACCTTCACGCGTAACTTTAGAGTCAGAAAGGAGCCAGATTAGACAGTTTTAATTACCCAGGAGTCATCATTCAAGCTTTCTCTTCTCATCCACTTTCCTTTAAATCAAACCTTCACTCTCACTCACATGTTGATTTTCTCACATCATCCATGAGATACTGGAATATTTTACCCTAGGTGTGAAGTAGTCTGTTTTTAGCTATCTGTTACAAAGTTAGCAGTGTTACTATTCTTACTGGGCACAGTGTGTAAGATGTATTCCCACACTAGGAGAGTATTTAGTAAGGTCACAAGGATGCCCAGTCCTTATCAAACACATTCCCTGGAAACTTGGCAGGGATTTCATTCCACCGGGGCAAAACAATGGCATTGTTTTTAGAATCATTTAAATTTTTCAGTGTTTGAGCAGAAAGGTATATTAACAGCCTGTAAAAGAAAATTTGTTATCAGCAGCATTCCAACTCCAGTTTTGCTCTGAGAAAATTGATTTTGAATGCAGTGGAATTGTTCCACATTTATACTAGTGCAAATGAAAAAGAAGCAGGCCTTCTTCACACCACTGACAATTCCTTTAGTCTTTTTAATCATTCCTTAAGGAAGAAAACTGAACTTCTAACATGATTTCAAACATTGCCAGAGACAAGCACAAGATGTAAGAATTGGATAAAAACATCTTTCATGTCAAAAAAGGATTTTATGTAACTCAAAGAAGCATAAACAGAAGAAGAGTGACTTGGAAATAAAACTCTGTAGAAAGGAAGAAGGTCAGAGTGCTGTGTCTACCTCTAATAATCACTGAGAAAGAGGGAAGTCCCTCCCCATCTTGTTTTTGTAATTTTTCTGACATTTTCCTCATAGTCTCAATGCTGTAGAAAGTGAAGCAGAACTCTTTCCATCTTTGCAGAGCTCCCAGATGGTCTATGTACTAGCAGACTCCAAATTCTGCTGCTAAGCTAGACTGAGGAATATAGCCTGAAGAGATGTATTAAATAAGACATACCACAGTGCATGCAGTGGAAAAAGATGTGGTCTGCAGTACTCTTCAAGATCAGAGGAGGGCGAGCAGGGAAATGCTTAATTTAAGGAAGAATATTTTAAAAAGCCTTACCAAGAGGGAAGAAAAAAAAGAACAAGACTATGGTTAGTTTTTACCATCTCCAAAAGCCGTACATAATATCAGAGTATGATCATTAATGAATGAGGGGACACAGGTCCTTCTGAGAACATGAGAACTTTTGTGTAACTAAATTATGAAACTGTGGCAAAAGGAGGATTGATGATATCATAGCAAATATTTTGAATTGCATATTACCTGTATAAATTCTGCTTTCTAGATACATAATTCAGTATAACATTAACTATCTGTTACATGTGGAGACCACAACTTTCTCAGCTGCAGAAAGAAATCTGAATTTGAAGCCAGACAATTCATTCCTTTTAAATAGGAAAAGGACTAATGCCTATATACCACCATGTACTACGTCTGTGTAAATTAGAAATTATGGGTCACCAGGAGTCTTTTTCTGCCCAGACATGTACTGTTAGGCCACGTGTGCTTTATACCAGGCAGCTGTGCTCCAAGAACAACTGGCTAGGCTGCCAGCTTGTGCTTTGCTCTATCATTGTTTTGTCTTTACCAGCATGCTGGTGTAACATCTTGCCATTTGCAGCAAGTTCTGGCCAGGAGACTGCATTTGGATACGGCTCCACGCCAGAAGTCCTGCAAAATAAATTGACTCAGCCTATCTGTTGGAATAAAGTCTTCTACTAAAAGATATCCCTTGTCAGAAGATGACAATACCACTGAGGACAGCTGTACTTGGGAAACTTGAATTCTGTTACATCACAGATTTCTTCTGTGACCTTGAACAAATTAATAGCCTATGCCTTGCTTTGCTGCCTGAAAATATTTGTAGGGCTTCTTAAGTGCAAGATTGCAAAGCCCTCAATTACAGTGGTACTGAGGACTAGAAAAATGGACAGACACTAACATTTTTTGGAAATACAAATTTCTACTTCAATCATAAAAAAATCCCCAAGTGTACCAGAGTGTGAGCATGAGGGTCAGAAAATCCTGTGATTGCAGAGAGCCTTCTAACTCTGCTCTCGGGTAATGAACATGTCTTCTGACACTTAATCAACCACTACTGGCTGATGAACAATGAACAGCATCTTGCCCTTCTGGCCTAGAGAAACGGTCATCACATATAGGGCTTCGAGTTGTTCTGGGAAACACAGAGCTTAGGAAACTTCTGCAAGAATTATGTAGTTCTGTTATATAATTATCATTTCTTCTCTAAGATAGAAAGCTCACAGATGGTAACACACCCTGGTTTTCCTCACGTTAGAGTCACGGTGTTCTTTGTGTAACGCTGCTCCTGGAGCTCATGGTTCAGTAGCTTTATGTCTGCCTTGATTGTAAGTGGCATTGTCAACGCTTATTCCAAAAATAAACCCTCCTGACTAATGACACAGATACTCCACAGGCTAAGAATCATCTTTTTATAGCAGCTCTTTGATTTTAGATACCAAATGTCCACTATTTTTGGCACAAGAGCTCAGAGAAACTTTCATGATCTTTAGCCTACATGACCAGTTTTACACACAGTTCAGATTCTGTGAGAGTGCTCATGGTTTTCATTAAACATAGAGAAATATGTTTATTCTGCTGCATATTTGTACTCACTAGAGAAACAACTGACCTAGAAAGCGGAGACTGCTATCACATGAGGTTTTCCACATTGCTGCTGAGATATTAAAGGCTTGTCACTTCAAGAGGTTCTTGAGGATCTGATGATTTGATGCTTAATGGAACTGAAGAGAAAAAATTTGCATTGAATTAACTAGAAGTGAAAGGTAACTATGGGATGACTTACATGTACAAGGGCTGCTCTGAAAGTAATGCTTCTTGTCTTACTATGTCGGCCCATGACATAATAGAGACAGATGTAGATGGTATGGCATTTGATGTTGAAACTGCCCACCACTGTTCTGTTACACCTTATTGTGACAGGTGGCAGCAGAGGCAGTCTTACAAAACAGCATCCAACCTGGAAGTGCAAGTGAAGCAAAGTTGTGTTATGGAACCACTCCACATGGAAAAAATTGCACACATTGACACTTGCTGAACGTTTACGGAGACCAAACAGTGAATGTGAGCACAGTGAAGTGGTGGGTGGTGTGTTTCAGCAGTAGTGATAGCAACATGAAAGACATATTGCAGACAGCCATGCACAGCTGTCACACCATGAAACAAAGAGCATCTCAATCAACTCATCCATGTGAATTGGCTAATGGTGGTGACTGTGCTGAAAAATAGTGTTTTGTCACTGAGAATTTCCTCTATTAAATCGTGTTATTGTGCTCTGTATATTTGTTGTAGTTTCCATGGGAATAAAAAGGAGGCATCACTTTCAGAGCAACCTACAGAATTTCCTCATTTAATGATCTGGATTTAATAACCTGATTTGTTTATTTTAATAAGAGAATGTGGTACTAGTGCTGGATGCCAAATTCATCCACTTTCCAACAGAAGTTCACTCTTTATTCATAGGGCAAAGTGAAGATGTCAGTATTCAAAATATATATTTTTTTGTAAGTTGTAATTTCCTTCTAACCAGCCATAAACAACAGGAGAAGCTAGTATGTAGGTAAAGCCCTTGTTTGTTTTTAACCTTTATCAGTTTTGTATATCTAACAGAATAGTAACATTTTGGCAATGCTACCTGACTCAGCCATTGCTGTCAGTGTAATAGTGAATTACATTTCTGTTGTTTACTATTATAGTCAGACACAAATCTCAAGGAAATATGCATTGCTAATAAATGTTCTGTAGTTTAAAAAATGCTTACCAGATTAGACCTAGTCTACAACAGCGAGTACAGAACTTGGAAAGTAATAATGTTCTGATCCTTGTCTAGGATAACATTACTAGTAAGATTTTTTTAAGCAAAGATTGCCATTTTCATGATGACAATATCATTTGCAGCCAACTAAATACTAGTCCAGACTATCAAATTAACTTTTACTTAAGAAAATGTAATATTATAAAGTGGTACAAGTAGACACTTCAGAATCACAGCTTTAGAATGAGAGAGGCCACAGCTGAAATACTGCTTTGGATCTCAGTTCCCTTCACTCTTAAGAATCAAATGGAAAACCACAGAGACAGTAGGGACCTCGAACATATAACGTATGAGAAGAGTCTGAGGGAAGGAGATTTGTTTAGCCTGGAGAAAGGAAGGCCAGGAAATGTAGGTGTTGTCTTCTGCTACCTGAAGTTAGGGCTTACACAAAAGACATGACAGCACTGGTATGTTCTCAAGGGGGCATCACAGAAGCACAAAGAAGAACAGTCACAAGATGCTACAGGGGAAAGGCATAAGGAAATAATGATTAAGCACATGTAACAGATAACACAAAGAAGATTGAAAACCTCCAAGGTTGGAAGCCATAAACCCAGGAAGACTCACGTTAGCAAATAGATACAATTACTTTGAGATAAAGCTAGTGGATGGCTGACTTCATTTCCAACAAATATCTCTTGGAATTGTGGCAGAAGTTACTTGCTTATTTTATAAGGTTTTATGTTAACATTACGTCAGTTCTATGGGATCAAAAATTTGGTTTCAGCTTGCCTGCCGACTTAACTGTAATTCTAGTTGCTAATATGGCTTAATATTTGTTAATGTCTGCAGTTAGAACAACTGCAGTCCTTGCACTTGCCACTATACAGAACAAAGACTGCAATTCACAGATGTTATTCAGTGCACACAAGTGGAGGAAAGAAAGCACAGAAATCCATGGATAATCATCAGAAAATCAGAAACAGATTCTCATCTGTCAGTAATGCTTTGAGTTCCTTGCTCTTGTTCCCTTTCTGATCATTAATTAACAATCATGCTATGTAATAAAACTACAAGGGGAAAAAAAAAAATCAGTATCATGGGCACTTCTACCAACATGAAATAAGTTAATTTTGAAGTTGATTACACAGTAAACAAGACCCTGTTTCTTTTGTAAGTAAATATGGACCTAAATACCAATGCATTAAGGCTGCTTAAGGCTGAAAGTAGGTTGATTCCAAGTTGCCCTATTTTAGCAGGATAGACTCAAGGTATACACTTTAAGACTACTGAATGCCGTTCATTACACAATTACTTTGAAAGGATTGAGAATCTGTCAAGATTAGATTCCAAGCCTGGGCATCAAATTGTTACAGCTGAATACAGTGTTGGATATAACTGTTTATTTTCATTGTTCATTAATGTTAATATGCACTGGTCATTAAGATGCAGTTCAATCCTTTAGACTTTCCCCTTAAGGCATGCTGTCCAGTGAATGTATTCATGGCTGTTAATCCAACTAGTAAACTGTTCTCCCTCTGTAATCTCCCCCTCCTTTTAGCATTTGACCATTTCAAACACTCAGAGACTATAACCTCCCATGGAAATCTTGTCCTCTAAACAGTAAAGAATGTAAGAAAACTGAAGGATCAAAAACTTGTTACCATTGCTGGATAATTCAGTGGAAAAAAAAAGAGTTTTATTTCTAAACACTGTTATACAATGTATGAATGTCTACATTCTTAAGCTTTGGGAGATTTCTACTTCACCTTTTTCAGACCTCTACAATCACATTTGAGAACAAGGATCAAGCCACGGAAAAGTATGTTATCTTGCACTCTGTTTGTCAGGAGGTGCTTTATTTGGAGGGAAAAAAAGAACAAAAAACAAAACAGAGCAGACGACTAAAATTAATAGAGAATCATAACACATTTTCAACCTGAATATAGGCAACAGAAAAATACTTAGTAAAACAATGAGCTGTTTTGCAGCAGAGTAAAGTATGAGGAAGTTTTCTTCCTTTAGCTCAGACTTTTAATTCTGCTAGTTGTCAGTACAAATACTTAAATATTGCTAGGAATTAAAGCTGTAGTAAAGTGACTCAACCTTATCTTACAGCAATGCCATTAAACCTGGATAAGGAAATATGATGCATTTTCTTTTTTCTTTTGTGCAAACATTTCACAAGATTAGTTCACATGCACAGAGAGACTCCAAGGTGAGGACATGCCTTCCCTTTATAAAGACAGATGGTGCAGATCTCCTTCAGCAAGCTGTGATTCAGAACCAAAATGAAGCAGCTATATAGCACAACACTGTACAAAAGCTGCCACTAATAGTTTTTTAACTAAGCAGAAGCACTGCAGCTCAGTAACTGCCTGTTGTCTTTGGAGTCCAGGCAGGTAACTCTGATCCTGTGCCATACTGAAGTTGCTTCAGGTATTGTTTAGCAAAGACGTTGTATCCCACTATGCACTATTTTTCATTGAAGAACTGTCTCAAGAAGACACATAATGCTACTGCAAAACAGCAAGCAGACAAAATTCAGTTGCAGTAATTTGATTTGTAAACAAATTCTAGTTCAGGCTGCTACTCATCTTACTATTGCCTTATCGGCTTACATACCCACTTTAAAGGATGACAGTTATAACTTACCATGGAGAACTTTCTGATACATTACAAATATCCATGTTAAGTCCCTGTCTATGTTACACTACTGTGAATTCAGCGACTCCAATGGGATAAGAATTCCTCCAGATTAATTTCCAAGCAAGAAGTCTAAACCTCAATTCTTTTCTTTTTCTACTGGTTTGGTTGCCTATTTTTAACCACAAATAAAATTTATATATCTTAAATACACAATGTTCATGATTACGCTACTCAGACTGAGTCAGACAAGGTAAATGAGAAGGCCTGGAACAGTACACAGCAGGTTGCCAGATAGAAGTGAGTGATTCTGAATTTTCTTCATTTGGAATAAGCTCCAAATAGCTCCAAAAAAGGTGAATGTCAGTATGCAAGCAATAGACATAATTCTCATCTGAAATCACTCTGTAATTTAGACTTCTTTTTAAAAAGGCAATAACTATCAATTATAGAGACCACAGAACAATATTAGACTGTGCTTTTTACATATAAGTGCAGTTTATTTCCATTTTTTAAAAAACCTGGTGTCATGGCTGAGCATCACTGTCAAATACAGTCTTTAGGTAGGCTTTTCCTATCCCCAGTTTGATGTGCTAGGTGGAAATGAGGACTCTGCTGACAGCAGGACAGATGGTTGATAAAGTACAGACCTAACACCGAGTCAAATGCTCTAGAATCCCAATATATACAACTGATGGAGAGATGGATGCTTGTCTAATTAATATTTGGCAAGCAAGAGTCAGATGAATAGTTACTAGGCAGTTTACTGAGATCTGAAGAGTTATAGTAAACTGTGTAACAGATTCTTAACTCTAAAGCCAGCTGCCAGTCAGTCCGGGGGATTTCTCTAGACGAAGTCACATGTACTCACACTTCTTAGCTCACGAAGAATGAACTCCCACTTTCCAGAGGTGGACATAAACAGACTTCTCAGCAAATATGAATACAATATACACTGGCAAATTTCTCTATGTTTAAGATAAAGCTTGAAATCACAGAAAATGCATCTGGTTTATAGCATTTACACGGACAAAACTACAAAACCCTAAACAATCTATATTGAAAAACAAACATGAATAGTAATTTTGGCAGAAGTTGTCATTAAAGCGCCTTCCTTATTTTCCCATTTTGGAAGCCAAGAGAGGCCCTGCAGGTGACACCTCACCTACTCATAACAACATATGTGAAAGCAAAACATTTCCACCTTTTCTTAAAGATAAGCAACTCTGAATGCAGTACCTCTGCTCCTCTCACCTCCAGTTTTTAATGGTATATTTTACTGATTTTGGAACAACCATATCTTACCACAAACAGACAGTACTCAGCATAATATTTCAAACAATTTCCCTTGCTCTTGAGACGTGAGCTGTGAGCTATTGGTAAAGCAACCTGTTTGTTTTCCTAAAACAGAAATCAGCAAAGATGCATTAATTCCCAGGTGTTATCTTTCCTCTCTTTGACTAACATCCATAAGAGAGAACCAATTCTACCTACTGCTGACACCGTTCCTTCTTCTATTTACGCAAACTATTCTGTTTCCCATATATATCTGTAAGAAAATATAAAATCCAAATATGACCAAATATGACGGGAGGGGAATCAATTCTTTGAAAAGGTTGATAACTGCAGTACAAGGGGAAATGGTTTAAAGTTCAGGGATGGAAGATTTAGGTTGGATGTCAGGGGGAAGTTCTTTATAGAGAGAGTGGTGAGGTGCTGGAACAGCTGCCCAGACAGGTTGTGGGTGCCCCGTCCCTGGAGGTGTTCAAGGCCAGATTGGATGGGGCCCTGGGCAGCCTGGTCTAGCATTAAATGGGGAGGTTGGTGGCCCTGCATGGTGGCAGGGGGGTTGGAGACTCATGATCCTTGAGGTCCCTTCCAGCCCTGACCATTCTGTGATTCTGTGAATGAACCTTTTCCTTAAGAAACTCGAGTGATAATCACTGGAAAGAAAAATGAAGGGTAAGAAATAACAAATCCTGATGAATAAAAGAAAATGTGAGATAAAAATTGAGTCACCAGAATAATAATAAAACTAGTTTCCCATTTGTTACTTTGCAGAGGAAGGATTAAAGATTCTGAACACATTTAACATGAATTAAGAACCTAGAATTCAACACTGGAGGGAAAAAAAAATCAAATGAAAAATCTGGCCTCATCACACATGTTGCGGTATTAAATAGCTGTTCCGAAATAGTTACTATGTACCTTCCATGAAGACCATGTCTTCAAAAAAAAAAAGTATAAATAATCAGTCATTCATTCATAAAGAATCATCAGAAAGGAAAGGGAGAGTGTTTGTTACGTTCTGAAAACTTCCCAGTAAAGCCTGAACAGAATCTGCAGAAGAAGAGAAATCAAGATGAAAATATGCGAAACTATTTTGAAATGAGTTGAAGATGGTAAGCAGGTAATTAAGATTCTTGACAGAATTAATTTTAGTTTAAAGAGTAGAAAGATAGCAGCAGCAAGGTTAGCGACCCTAACAACATCATTTTCTCTGGAAATGTTCCATTTACCAACGCTTGACGCTCAAGGCAAGCCTGGAAGCTGAATGATAAGAGAGAAAGGTGAAAGTAGCACAGGAAACCCAACACTGATACTGAGAGAAAATAATGAAGGGAGATGAGGACTGACAGCAAATGACAGATCACAAATACTGCTGGAGCTGAGGTCATGGAAACAGAAGCAGGATGTGAAAGAGTGCTCTGATGAGCCATGGTCTCCTGAGTGAGACTAAATCAGCAAGACATCTTTTCTGGTTAGCTGGGAGATCTGAGCTCAGAATGCAGATAGAGTGAAGACATCAGAAAACATCCAGCAGTTACATCAGATGGGTCACTAACATGCAAGTTTAAAAAAAAGAAGTGGAAACCACAGAGGATGAGTGAGTTGAAAGTCAAAAGGAGGGGAAAACAGTTAAGTGGAAAGAAAATAACAATAGCACAGTTAAAGTAAAGAAAAGAGCTAGATATGAATGCAACATAACTGGAAGAGCAGCTTTAATTCCTTATTACCATCTAATCTATGAGTAACAGAAATCAAGAAGAGGCCTCCATAAATGAGAGCGCCTCCAGGTGCTCCAAGATGCAGGCTTCTGTAGCTTCTGCAGCTTCTGGAGACTGTGCAGGTGCCCTTCTGAGCTCCACCAGGCAGCCCAGACTCCTCACAGAGCCCTGTGGTTGCCCCAGAAAGGCACGACAGTGCCCCAAAGGCAACATCATACACAAAGGAACCCGGGTCTCAGAGATCACAGATACCACAATTCTTGGCTTGGGGAAAAGGCGGGGTACTGCAAGAGGAATAAAGAGTACAGCTTACAGGAATTAAAAGTTTAAGAACTGGGAAGAAAGACACCTTGCCACTCACAGTCAACAACAAAGAAATGGAGGAGTCTAGACATCTAGCTTTAGCTAGCAGAGAGGCAGAAAGCTGTGTTCAAACAACAACAACAATCAACATTTTGATGGTAGAAATGCATGAAAATCACTTAATATATCTAACTATGTAGCCTGCATACCTAAATAATAATCTATTTCATCTGAACCATTCCTGGGTAAGCTATTTAAATTCAAACGGAGCTGGTGCATGCATGGAATAGCCTTTTCATGGAAAATTAAGGATTTTTATTCCTTTCCAGAGAATAGAAATGAATTGTAGGGTTTATTTCCCTGTAGCATTTTATTACCTCCAAGCACTCGAATTTTTACCCTAGAAAATCCAAGTGTGATTGTGAGGCTATGAAATATGTGGCTATGAAACATTTCAGTTTAGCCAAGCCAACATATTTTTTTTTATTTTTGTGAAAGTTCACGTTCTATACTCTACTGAAAATATCATACATGCTTTGAAACTTCAAACAAAAACAGAACAAATACAACAACAACAAAAAAACAGTCTTTCCATAAAGAAAAAATGACCACTTCAAATTACTATCAAATAGAAATTGTTCCTCAGTCTTGCTTGACAGGTGATAGGTTTTACAGACAAGCTATAAATGCTCCAAATAGACATAAATAATAGAAATAATTACACTGTCTTTATAAAGCAGTATGAACAACTATACTGCAATATAAAAATCTATTTCCACTATAATCAGCAATGAATCAGATGCCCATTAATGAATAAAGGTTGTAAATCACAGCTTTTAGAAGATCTAAGACTATAAAACACTACAGCTTAAAATTTGCCCTGAAGCTTGTCGGCATTAACAAAGATATCACCATAGAGGGTTAACAAAACTTGAGTTTGGGTTCACTGTCCTAGCCTGGGTACATCTGATGTGCACCAGTTGTTTTGGCATGGATTTGAAATCCAGTCAGCCAACTCCTAAGGACGCATTTTTACAGTATATTGGGAAAGTACCATGCTCTGACTTAGAAAATACAGTGTCTCACATTTTAAAAAGATATTTTCAGAAAGCAAAAGAGCCTGGTTTAATACAAAGCACTTTTAAGTAATTTCTTATTTTATCTGAAACAATTCACTCCATCCATCAGTATCTAATTAAATCTGGTATGAGTCAGATTGTAATATTGGCTGCTGATGACTAATAAGGCAAGTCAACATCTATACATAGAACTACTCAGTGATGATACAGCAATTGGCAACTTCAATTAGGGACAGTGACCAAGTGTGTTTTGTTTTTTTTTTTTTTAGTTTGTTTCTTTTGCTTTGAGTTTATGAAGAAGCAATAGAAAATTGTAGTAAGACAAATAAGAGGAGGATACAGAGACCTTTGAACCTTGGTCTCTCTTAGTGTGACTTCTAAATGCACTAGTTACATCTTTTAATAGACCTATATAGGTCACTCAGAAATAAGAGGCGTTGCTTTCAGTTATTCCCAAAATTATTATGGATACAAAGAGCACAGAAAGACAGCTTGATAGAGCAAATTCTCAAATGTTTTTCAACATAGTCACAACAATTAGCTATGCATTTTCACCAGTGTTGAACAAGAGCCTGCATGACGTGCTCAGAAAAATCTGCATTCATGGAAGTGACCCACTGTCACTTCCATGACTGGTGAAATGCATCACTCACTGCCTCAGTGTGCTCACATCCACTGTTAGGCCTTTGTAAACATTCAGCAAGCATCCATGAATGTTAATGGGTGCAATTTTTTCTGCATGGAGGAATTCAATGACACATCTTTGCTTCATATGCACTTCCATGTTGGATGCCAATTTCTCAGACTGCCCCTCTGCTGCCATCTGCCACACAGCAACAACATGTAATGGGAAACTGGGGGTAAGGTTCAACCTCTACTGCCTTACTTCCAACATCTGCCTCTGAGTTCATGGGCCACAAAATGCTTTGTCAAAGAAATATTCTTACATCAGAAATTTCCTGTAAATGGGGAAGTGAAAAAGATAGTTTTAAAATATTAGTGTCAAAAAAAAAAAAATCAGGAAATCAGAAAGAACGACCTCACTTAGAAGTTGTATGTATTAGCAACTGAAATAAGCACAAGAAAAAAAAAAGAATTAACGCACATCTTTTTAAATTAAGTAGAATAAGAACATGACTTCTCAGTTGTTTTATTTTAATTACTTTTCTTGCATACAAGAAAATAAGAAGGCTTCTTACAATTATCTGTTACACGTAATGTCTTGCAGAGACCACACACACTGTGAGTTAAGATTTAGCCTTGTCTTCATGTCTAGCAACTGGCTTTTATCCAGGCCACTGCTTCACATTATAGCCCCATCCATGACAGCAATACTGTGCTATATATAGCTGCTCCAGAGAAATGTATCTGAAACTTAGCAGGCAGAGAAAAGGATGCACACACAAATTCAAGACATGGTTCAGCTATGATTTGCTACCCAAACAAATGTTTCTCTTTTAGTGGAGCCAATTGATACGGCAAAGTTCTGAATGAGTGTTGTCTAGCCCTGGACTTGCTCAGATATCTCAGTGGACTGCACACTCTACACCAAGTCTCATTTTTTCTACTTTTAATTACTAAAACTATACTGACAGTCTGCTGCTGCTCAAAGTCCACATCCCATACCTGCATATCATAACTTTTCATATTCACAGGACCCCTATTTAATCATTTAAAATGCATGTAAAAAAATAATGAGTTTCATCTGTGAACCCTTCATTATAAACACGTTCAACAGATGAACTTGTCTGCTTTCCATATGCAGTAAGAAAGCTGAAGTGAAGATTTGCTAAGAATACAGCATAAGCAGTGAGAGAATAGTATTCTTAAATAGCAAATATACGTATCCTAGAGAAGTAGCCTACAGTTCCTCTTCAGTTACTTACTGTGTCTCAAGATAATAGGGTCTTTCTCTGCATAATCAGTATACTTTGTTTCTCACTGAGGAAAGAGGAAGTAAAGAAATAAGTCAGTTTTATTATCATGAAATAATATCTTGACTTAATTTGGTATCCAGCCATGTTTGAAGTCACCCAGTACAGGAAGAGTTAGGACAAAGTCTTCATGCATGCCCTTACACCAGACTTTGAACTTCTGGAAGGTAGCCTGTGCCAGACACATTCAGCACAGAACTTGTGCACAGATCCTCACGTTGTCCCCAGAGGACATATTTCTAGGCTGATGCAATAAGCCTTTAGTCTTCCATGAGACTAGATAGTTTAGAGGATTAATATATTTTCAATTAGTAATCCGCCTTGAGATGCTGAAATAGAATCACTTCTCCATAAATTTGCTCTACCACTTCAGTAAGAGATATCTCTGTCTCTTACACATGAGGAAGCCGAGCTATTTTGTTACAGGATTTTGATTTCATGCAAGCCTCACCTGAAGACAACTCAAAATATCAGAAGATAACCCACTGTATACATACTTTTTCTGTAATATCAATGTCATTTTTTTCCTCCTCTTACTCTACTATATATACACTACCTCGAATTTCTTTCCTTTCTATCACCCTAAACAGTAACATAATAATAGTCTAGTCACAACATAACTCTTTAGAACCAATTTTGA
The DNA here is from genome assembly GCA_035772895.1 of Perdix hodgsoniae. NCBI lineage: Eukaryota > Metazoa > Chordata > Aves > Galliformes > Phasianidae > Perdix > Perdix hodgsoniae. The sequence goes on from JAPSGF010000045.1 coordinate 105,180, forward strand.
AATTTGCTTGTATTTCATCAGATCAAAATTCCTGTGTATTAGATCAGATTTTTCCAGTAAAGATGCTAATGACGTAAAATTTCTCATTTTGGTGCCCCTTAAGTTCTATTTATAGAATCCTTTCCAACAATGAATTCTGTTCATAAAACAAGGTCTGATTGTGCTCAAAAATAAGTTACAATGAGCCCTGTCAGCAAATATTAGATAAAGGTAGTGCTGAAAGAGAGAAATGAATACTTCACATTCATTTATGATTTATGAGTCCAGAGTTGAAATGGAAGCTGCACATAATAATGAACAATGGAAATACCTTGTTTGGTGAGGATGAATAGAAACTTTCAGCTTGAATAAGCTATCAATAGATTATTGATCTAAACCATTACTGCTAAAAAAAGTTCAAAAACCCAATGATAAAAATACACTATCAGCTAATAGTTAAAATACTCTTTCATAACCATTAGAATATAAATCTATAATCCCTGGAGTCATGAGTACTGCACATCTACAGCTGCATCTCCTCTGCAAATAGAATGCAGGCATATAGAAGTTTCAGACTCTTACCCGTTTCAAGTGTTTCAAGGAGAGGTCAATTGACTCTGGACAATATCCCAGGATCTTACAGCAGTAAACTTCCATGTGCTCACCAGAGAGCACAACAGTGCATTTTCTACTCCATGACAGAGAATTATTATTTTTTTTTATTATTATTTTTGAAAAGGTAGCCGTATGTGTTTTTAGTACAATATTGGCATTTGGAAATGACAAAAAATACAGAGCAGGTCCACTCACTGTTATATGTATGAGGTTGCTTCCTACTGCTTCCATTAAAAAGCAGAACTTTACAATTTCTAGTTTCTTCAAAAATGTTTAGCAAAGCAATAGAAAATCTTCACACCAAGCTGAAAAGAAATCTACTGTATCTGTAAAGTTCTTGAACTTTTTGAGCAGAAGAAATTTCAGAGGAGTTTGTTTCATCAGCACTATGAATAAAAGATGAGTTGGCAGGCAAATAATGTAGAAATATTTATTACTAGCATTCACCAAAAACAATAGAATGCCTCTAAAAGCCTGAATGGAAAAAAAAATTAAAAATTAACTAGAACTACAGAAAAGGAAATGCTGATAATTGAGGACACCTACTTTTATGTCACATGACTGGAAAGCCACACACAAGTTAAAATGTAATTGAACTCCATTCTTTTTTTTAAACCTAGTTGGAAGAGGGGATATATATGGCATCGTTTTTGCAGTTTCTACAGAGGTCCTCTGCTCTCTTCTGCATAATGTCACAAAAGAAACTTTCAGAATATTGACTAGTACAATCCATTCCCATACAATCCACAGCCAAACATTTCAAAGACACGAGAATTTACTTTAAACAAAGTCACAATAAAAATAAATCTTTTCAGGGTCTTCAGGAAATATACTCAACTATTTTCATAGTTAAGTAAAAACTGCAAATATCTTTAATTCAAAATGAGAATTTACACACGATTTCCCAAGAGACCAAAGAAAACCATTGGCAAACAGCAAGTTTCTTTAATGTATTAAAACATCAAAATTAGGGATGGATACATAGCTGTTATGTGCTTAACACAGGCTTGCCAAAAGAACAGTTAACTCCGTTTTTACTTTGTTTAAATTAATAAATTGCAGCATAAGCCCCAACCCCATCAGGTTTTAATTTTGATGTACATCCTCTGGAAACTTAACCAATGACTCGATTTCATTTTTAATAGAAAAACCACACAAAAGATCTGATTAGCAAATAAATCAAATGGTTTTGAGATCAGAATCTGACCCAAGTCTAAGTATAGACCTATTCCACAGAGGATCAACACTAACCCAAACACAGCAGCCTTGTTCTGCTCCAATTCCACCCATCATTTTAATCTTTCAGTTGAGTTGCCAATATCGTCTGAATTACTTTGCTTCCATGGTAAGCAATGAGAAACAGAGGCTCAAACCTATCTCAGACTGAAGACTGGCATTAAACAGGAGGTAAAATAAGCCTGCAAGGACAGTCCATCTCTTACCTGTGACGACACAGAGGACAAAGCAATTATCTGTATCACCGAGTACTTCAGACCTTTGATATATGCTGTACTACACTGCATTGCTGTAAAGCAGCCAAACAGTTGAAAGAGCTTTTATTTTGCTGCTCGCAGCATCGCTTCAGTGTGCGCCAGGCTGAAAGCATGCCTTAGAATTCCCTCCCCTGCTGTGTGTGGAGGAAAGACACATCGTCTTTATGTCAGTCGAAGAGAAAGCAGTGTTGCCCCTTTTTCTTGAAGTATTTGCCCAGAACAAGAAATGAAACTAATCACTGTGAAGTAATGAAAAGAAAGCAAGGGTGGAGAGAGCAACAGCAAGAATACATAAGAGATGCAAGCTTCAATAGTTACAGCAGCATCCAGTGCAAGTAACATATGTCCAGAAGAAAGAAATGCAGATAATGTTTAAATGTAACACCAATCTATTCCTCAAGCCTTTTTTTCCAGAATTCCAGCTGACACTGAGGATGAACAGAAGGATCAAAATGTCCCTATGAACACCAAGATACCGAGATATAAGAGTAGACCTCCATCATTTCAAAGAAGCAAAGCTCCTCATTTCTTTTTAATTTCCAAAATAGAATTCCTTGCAAAAGCTAACATCCTAAATCATAGCATAGCCATGGGGCAGCTGTGAACATCTACAGCATTCAAGCTGCATGACAGCAGGAGCCAGGCAGACAGGTAACAGCTCAGCAAACAGTTCTTCAGCTTAGGAAGCAATTTTTCTTTCTTCAGCAATTGAAGACTTGAGGAAAGAGGCTTCATTTTCTTGCATCTAGCAATGCGAAGACAAGGAAAATCGTTTTCTCTAAAGGTTAATCACTTTGGTTACTTGAGCCATTAAACCCAGCTTTAGAAAAACAAACAAAAAAACCCACTGAAGTTAATCAAACCCTTGCTTAGATTACCCAGTTCTGAGGAGTTTTGTTAGCAGCACCCGAAATTCATTTGTTAGGGACACATATCTAAAAGCAAAAACATATTAAAGTCATCAGAATAACATAGCTCTTCTGCAAAACTCAACTGACATCTTCTGGCCAACCTTGGTTCTACTGGTTAGTAATCAGTTATAGCAATCAAATTGAAATCCTTTTTGTTAAATAAAAACACCTCCAAACTGTGGAGCACGAAGTCATGATTTAAGAGCTACTCCACAGCAACAAGAGCCATTTCAGAGAGCATAAAGCAGAGCACATTCAACAAAAATAGAATAAAGGATATCAAAGGTTCTGTTGTCAGAGCTCACCTCCCCCTCAGCTGACAGTAGTTTCCAATACCTACATGTTTCCTACCATCCAGTTGGCATCTTTTGGCTGGTGTGAGAGAAGTTTGAAGTCAGAGCTAACTAGATCACTCTTTGCCAACTGTGTTTCCAGCACCTTTTAGCCTTGCTCATTGACATTCCTCCTCTGCCCCCATTCCCCATTCTTTCTAATTCAGAAAAATAACTACAAGGTAAAAAATAATTTTTTTTTTCCTCTTTACAAAATGCCCAGTTTAAAAGTTTATTACCTTAATCCAAATGGAAATCAAAACGCTGCTCCCTTTCCACAACTGCTCCACTCTCATCTTTTTCCTTCAAGTTGTTAAGAGCCTCAAACCAAAGCATTTTGAGGGGCTCCATTCAAAAAGCATAACTACTTGCTCACCAGCTGAATTGCATTCAGTGTTTGCAATTATAATACTGAATTACATCCAGTCATGCACAGTCAAAAGCACAAGTATTTAATAAGAAACTAAAAACCATTAAGAACAGGTGAATTAGATGCAAAAAAAAAAAAAGAAAGCACTGATAAGTTTCACTTGGAGAAAAAAAGTACATGGAAAGCTCCAAACCCACAACTACTATGAGTTTATGCATAAGATCTCATCTGCTTAAAACTTCACTTAAAACTTCAAAATGAAAACTGAAGTACTTTTGCATCTCTAAAAGTGCAGAAGGATAATGTATTAAGTGAAATTTAAAGAAAGAAGTTATTTGCATCTTCTCTGCCACATCCACACAGGTTCTATCACAGCAGCAAATACCCAGTACACATTTTTGCTCAGGCTCAAAGAAGCCAAAGTCAAGCAGATGCCCAGATGTTTGATAGCACAGAGATCTGACAGGGGCCAAAGGGCCATAAAGTTGCTGAATAGCAGCTAACTAATGCAATAATTAGACTCTCTCTTGCCTGGCTGATAACTAGAGAGAACTGACAGCAGCTGCTTGAACTGGCCCGCCAAGACAGACAAGGATTTAGTAAAATATCAAGTGTTTCATATGACAATTATACTTATTTGGAGGTTAACTTCTCAGCAACAAATACAAAGTAAAAACACCTCTCGTTCATTTCAAACCATGGTTTGTAGCCTTAAGACCAATACATCCCTCGGATACTTTTCTGCTTTCTCTGCTAATGCATCAAAGTAGTGAAGATTGCATAGAAAAAGCATGCAGCAACAGCACTGTTTCGTCAGTATCAGTCACAAGATGTTAACAGTTCTACTTTCAGCTCCTCTCAGTAGAATTTTAATGCCAAATAGTCTTTGGCTAAAATACCAACTATGTGTATATACACACAAATATACACATACACTCAAAGTTTAACCAGCCTACCTCACCCTTATTTTCTTTCCATCCTGTAAAAAGGCGAGACAATTAGAATGAAAACAAAGTTAAACCTCAAAGACTAAGTACATGAACACTCACCAGTCTGCTGGAATTCAACATCTTTCAGTGTTTCTGTAGATGTCATGCTTGTGATCTGTTACAGCACACACAGAACTTTAACCACGAGTCAACATGCATATGTAAGCCTATGAAAGATGTCATATTTTTGCATAGATCGTGAAATTTACCAAAGCACAGATAGGCTGCTCTGGTCAAGGAACACATGCTCCCTCTGCTGTCTGGTTAATTTAATGGAACCTCAATGGTACCAAGATGTCATTATTTATTAACAACTGTTTACATTGTGAAAGTACAGCATCGATACAAGCTTCTAAGGAAAAGAACAGAGCCTATTCTATTTATTTTTATCTGAGCTTGAATATTTACCTTCTCTGCACAGGAATCCAGTGTATTTTCCTGTGAGCATTCAGCAGAAAGAATGCCAGATTCTGATAAAGTAACCACAACATGAAATCTTCCATCCATTTATAAAAATAACTTTAAACTTCAAGTGTGACATAAATATTTTTATTTACAAAAACAGTGATTTTCCCCCAATTTACAAAGAAGTTACAAAAAAAATCAAATACATTATGAAGGCCTGAAAACTTGTATACTAATAACTATAATCGTTCAGGAACAAGAAATAATAGTTTGGAACAAAAAACAAAGTGGCAAAAATGTACTTCAACTCAAGGTTTAAATATTAGAAAAGAATATTTCTGTTAGTATTTACATCCACGTTTAATCTCAGCTGTGTTACCTACATGGCAGAATACCCACCTGAGACACCAGATTTTGAGAAACATGATTTAATTGAACGTTTTTGACTACCACTTCTTTAGACAGTCACAGTATTTAAAGAAAAACATGCCAAACACAATGGACACTGCAGGACTTGCACCTAAATGTGCTTTCAAGTCCTCACATCAGAGTGCTTGCACAAGCACATTAAGGCATTAAGTTGTTAAACAACACTGACTCCCCAAGTCACAAAATATGATGTTTATTAATACCTATTAGCTGTGTTTGCACTTAGAAATAAAGATGTATGTGATATAATCCAAACTGATAATTATTTTCTTTACATATCAGGACATACTGTTGTAATCAGCCTGTAACAAATTCCAGGGAACACACAGTTCAGTCTATGATTTGCTTTTTAAACAGATCAAACTGGTTTGATGTTATCCTTTTCCACTCTAGGATAATTACGATGTTGTGTGTTAAACCGAGCAAAACTAATGAGAAATTAGAAGTAGTACTCTTCTGACTGTGAAATGGATTCCCTAAAACAATCATTATTGACTAGCAGCTGCAATTACAGCAACCTGTATAAGAGCATATTTACGAGTAACACATGGAAAGAGTTGTCATAGCACTCTATCAAAGACAATGCAGCTCTGGCTCCACTTGAAAAAAAGAACAGAACAGCCTATTTTTGTGTCCCTTGTACTAGGAGCCCTGGTGTACATCACAAGTTTGTTAAATAACTTTCTTAAGAATTGTATCACTTGGTACCAGCTCTATTGTGGTTTGGTTTAGGCCCTTTGTTCCTCTAGCCACATAGTTAAGTAATTACATTATAAAGAGGTAGTCTAGTAACACATGCTTTTACACCTAAAAATCAAAGCAATGAAGCACATGAGTAATGACTAGGTATTTTCAGAGCAAATGGAACAGCTCACTTAAAGCCAAAGGTGCTCAGGAACACCGTTTAATAATGCTCCTCTTCACCTAATTGCCTTGCAGGTAGGCTTAATCCTTTCTAAGGTTAACTCACAGCCTATCATTGTTTGCTTTTTTTCTGGTATACAACACTTTTGTCTCCACAGTTTCAGCCTCAGGAAGTGGGTATACTTTAAATTATTGAACCCAAGAGACAAGAATTTCAGCATCCCCCCTGAGAGGCTGCATGAACCTAAAGCCCTCCAGCAGTCCCTAACACCAAAATCCAAATCTCAGATGTCTCATGCCAATACTGTTTTGCTGGTACCATATGCTGTTCGCTTCATTGAAAAAGGACAACTACTTGCCTGCCAGCTGAATTGCTACACATACTCCACTATGTACTACATTAAGAAACCTTTTCTAGAGCAAAAGTTTTTTTTGTTAATTTAGCATTCAGTGGTTGCAATTATAATACTGAATTACATCCAGTCATGCACAGTCAAAAGCACAAGTATTTAATAAGAAACTAAAAACTATTTTAAGAACAGGTGAATTAGATGCAAAAAAAGAAGAAAAAAAAGGAAAAAAAAAAGAAAGCACCGATAAGTTTCACTTGGAGAAAAAAAGTACATGGAAAGCTCCAAACCCACAACTACGAGTTTATGCATAAGATCTCATCTGCTTAAAACTTCACTTAAAAACTTGAAAATGAAAACTGAAGTACTTTTGCATCTCTAAAAGTGCAGAAGGATAATGTATTAAGTGAAATTTAAAGAAAGAAGTTGTTTGCATCTTCTCTGCCACATCCACACATGTTCTCACACAGCAAAACAGCAGTGAGTAGCCAGTACACATTTTTGCTGTCAACTAATGTGCATATTCAAGAAAAAGAGCCACAGGAGAACGTCACGTGTGAAATTTAAGCACAGTTCCTTTGCAAGCTTTGGATAGCCACCCTAGAAAACAGTATTAAACTGTTTTAAAATGCACGGGAGTATACATTCAGAGACTAGAATATACATTCATTAAAGAAAATATTTGTAGCTATAACAACAAGCTGATGCTCAAAGGCAAAAATTGAAGAGATTTTAGTGAAATAACAGCACTTCTGTACTCCAAGTCAAATCTGAAGACAAAGAGGTTGTGTTTTCTGTTGTATTGATGCATTTTTTATCTTCCGAATCTGTCAAACCTCACTTAAATTACAGGTGGAGCTCATATGCAGCAATTCATAGATCTATACTTAATACAAAGTATTTATTCTCTAAGCAAAAGATGAATGAATGCTTGAATTTCAAATGTTAATTCCTGAGCAGGGGACCATTGAGTCCCTTGTGCGCATTTGAGCCACGTGCTGTCATACAAATCCACACACAGTTAAGAAAATGTGCACTCACACATCACTGTTGAAGAAAATACAGTTTTGTTTCTTAGCTTAGAAAAACAGTAGGAAAAAAGTGTCCAGTGGTCTCAGGGCTGCCTGAATCACTTCCCTTAGTGCTGTCTCTAAAAAAAGCTTCACATGCACAAGGTGAGTACCTGACACTGTCACATCAAATAATGGTTTGGTAATTTATTGAATTCAGTTACAGTGCTTCAGGAGAACGCAACTCATTTTCTCTAACAGTAGGACTTCCCTACGCTCCATGCAGCTACAGGTATTACTCATCTGCCTACTAAATTTTAACAGCCTAATTCAAATTTGTCTCCTCTGTTCGTTTGTAAAATTTTACCAGCAGTTCCCATGGAATCAGAACTGAATTGCAATCTTTAGTTCAGCTGCATTGCAGTGAAATTTCATCAAAACATTTTTCTTCAGAGTCTACAGACCTGGAGATCCAGGGAACTGTCAACAAATTCACTTGCAGAAGGTGGTTTTTTTTCAGAACTAGTAAGTAACAAAAAGGTTTCTAACGCTGGTAACAGCTTGACTATCAAGGAAAAACAGTAATGGTTTCAATATCAAAGTTGGCTAGCAATACAGAATAGCAGCAATGCAAGTCTATTTGTTGTTTCTGTAATAGTTTTCAATTGCTTCTGAATTAAAATACACTACAGTAACTGTGATGTCATCTCTGTACATCCTCGCAAGGTCTTCAGGCAGTGTCAGCATTGCAGCAAGTTTCTCTTGGTCCACTTCCCCATATTCATTATTCCCAATTGCATGCCGTATTAAATGCGTCGCTATGTTCTGGTCCAGTGAGGTGATACCCCTGTTTTTCCTCTGAAGTAACAAATTGTGCAAATAACCCAAATTAACTGGTTTCTCAAAAGCCAGTTGTGGTTTCTGCACATTAAGCTCTGTAAGGTGTCCAGCAACCAGTTTCACAACCTTTTCATTACTGAGCATCTCCCATAGTCCATCTGAAGCAATAATGAGAAACTTATCCTTGCCTCTTAGTTTGTGGTACGTGACTTCAGGCTCTGCTGTTAAATACGGGGGTGTATGGTAGTTTGGAGGAACATACTGATAAATATTTAAAGCCCCAACATCACAGCTATTCTCAAGAACACTGTGTTGCAATTCTTTACTCCATTTTAGTTGCACATCTCCAAAAGCTCTGGAGGGCATGAGAATCCCCAGTAGCCTGTCATTCACAAATAGTGTTTTCTCCTCAGATCTAGGATGTTCCCTCTTTAGTCTTCTGATTTCAGATTCGTCATAGGCATTGTGGTCTCGTGTTAGAGGGAGAGTAGACCAAGTTCCATCTTCTTCATGAACCCCTAAAACTGCTCTGCAATCACCAGCATTCGCAACGTGCAGGTGAACACCATCAATGTGAGCTACACATGCTGTTGCACCAGAAAAAGCCACCTGAAGGGCAGTGTTTCTCACCAATTTGTTTTCCTGGGGAGCCTGAACTTCCAGTGATATGTCTGAGTCTAACCTTTTGAATGCACTTATCATGGCTTCTTCTAAACTAAATCCTGGCTCAATGTCTAGGTCCAGTAAATGCTGCCAGTAAACTCGCAGGCTCTCAAAATACTGTGAAGTCATTTCTCGATGCTCTACGTCATTTGGATGCTTGTGCAACTGCAGAATAGGAATAACTGGTTTCATGCACTCCACAGCAAGCTCCATTTCTTCCAACGTTTGTCGGGACATGAGAGAAACTGCTATATAATGAAGTAATCTCTCACTTACTGCCTGAGCACAACCAGAACCAGCATGGCCATCAAAAACACCAAACATCATCCCCCTGGTCTGCAAGCAAGTGGCTGCACTCCTGCGGTCTTCAATAGGAGTATTGGATGCCAGTTGGTTACTTTCAAACTTCAACACAGAATTAGCACTTTCACAACTTGAATCCAGTATTTTATGGGATAATTCACCTGCTCTGAGTATATCATTGATTTGTGATGGAGACAATTGGAAAGAGAATAGTTCTTCTTCGGTGGAGGTGTGTCTGAATGCTTTTCTCAAGGAGAAAGTACTGTCTAAGCTGCAGGGCCCAGCAGGGTAGAGATGTGTTTTGGAAAAAACAAGCTTCCATTTTATTTTGTGTCTGTTTGGGACACATATGGAATACAAACGTCCTCTTCTTTGTAAAACAATGCTGTTCCTTGCTGAGCCTAAGATCCAGGATGATACAGTTCTTGACATCATAAGTCACTCCACAAGTAGGAGCAACTTCTTTCAATCAAACAGGATGTCCTTATAGTCTGCAATAAAAAAAAAAGTATACAACTTGCAAGTTTCACAAGATGCTTTCTATATAGCTATTTTCTGTACAGCAATACAAAGAAGTCTAGAGCTCACAGAAATGTTCAAAACAGCTATGGATACAAACCATCTAAGAAGTGATACAGTTTCCATTACTTAATCATAATCTCAGTGAATTTAACTTTCATATGACTGTCTCTTACCAATTAATTCAACAGAAAAACAAGTTTTTATTTGCCTGTTTTTTTGTTTTTTGTCATTACAGCAAGGCTAAGTGGAAGCTCCAACATTACAAGAAATGTAACTTTTCAGTGAAGAGCCTAGTGTAACAAGATACAGAGGAAACAACTCCCTTTAAGTTTTTCAGCCTAAGAGGCAGTTAATGGCCAACTTTTAAGGCTGCTACAGTCCAGCACTATTAATATATTCTAAATATCAAAATTAAGAGTACTCAAATCCTACAGAAAAACTGAAAGAAACAGTAAGCAGATTAATATTTGATTGATCTTCTCGTCTAGAGCAAGCTAGCTGACCTTTCTAATTCTGTTCCAGCTTACATGCTTGACTCTTTTTATACCTTCAGGGTCTTAACACAGGTAGGATTTCTGCACAGCTGAAGTCAAGTTTTACTGTTTATCACAGCACCGTGCACTTAGGCAATAAGGAAGTTATACCACAGTTATACTGGTAACTTTTACAGCTTCCAGTTAGGCATGCTCATTTAAAAAGCAATTAAAACAAACAGCAGTGAAGAGCTCTGCTGCCAAAAGCAGTGAAACCTGGGGCATCTGAGGTACTTCTTTTTCCAGGGAAAAGGTCCCTCCTATTGCTTCCTCCTTTAAATCAGGTGTTCAAGCTGGGGGAAGCAAATTGCTGCTAAGCACAACTAGATGCCTCGGGGATTACAAAAGCTAACTGTGTTGCAGCACTGCAAATACAATTACTCCCAGAAGACCACACTGGCAACCAGTTACAGTTTTCCAGCTCAGAAGCCACCTGAGGCTGCTGCTGGCATTAGGTGCTCCAGGGCTTAGCCCAGAGCTGCCATGTACTACTGCAATCCTGCTGTGTTAGCGGGGCACCTGAAGGGAAGTAGCAAGAAGTCAGTGCAGGCAGCTGCATAAAGAATTGTCCTGAGAAACCAGCAGAAGCTAAAAACAAACTTGAACTACTCTAAACAAACAAAAAAAAACAACTGATAGAACCCAAGGACTTTACTGAAATCCCATCCGGAAAACAAAAGCGAAGTATCCCACCACGGCCCACTGCAGGGAAGAGCGGCGAGCTCCCGCCACCTGGGGGCCCAAGGAGGACAGGCTCAGGCTCACAGTTTTACTGCTGCCATCAAGAGGACAGACGGCAGCGGCAAAGCCAGCGCGTCAGCTCAGTGCGTGCCTGCAGCCTCCTGGGACAACGACCTCCCCTGACAGCGCCTTGCGTCCTGCGGCACACAGGGTACAACCTAAACAAGGGTAAGGGGAAGACAGCCGGCACCGCCAGCTCCAACAACAGCGAACCAAAGCACGCAGCAGTAGCAGACAAACCTCTCCCAGGCCACAACCCGCTCTATTTCTTCTTCCCGGTCCCAATCTTCCGAGCCAGCTGGGTCAGAAACAATGATGACTTTTATACTCTCCGCTGAAAAAGCTCACAAAACCGGCCCGCTACACAAACCCAGCCTCCCCCCGCTCACACCGCTAACCAGCGGGTCGGTGTCCCCGCAGCAGCCGCCTCCCACTGCCGAGAGCCGCGCCGAAGAGCGGCCGTCGCTAACAAAGGCAGTGCTGCAAGCCCGTGATGCAAGAGCCAGTTACATAAAGCTCAGCGCTCCGCGCCAACAGCACCGCTTCCTCCTCAGCTGCATTAATTCCGGCGGTGAAGCCCGAGCTGCCCGCACCGCGGCCCGGAGCCCGCACAGGGCACGGCGGAGACCGCTTCCCGACAAAGCGGCGGCCACCCACGGCGTTAACTGCACACCTCCCCTCCCCGGCCCCGCGCACCCACCTCGCCCCGCGGCTCCGTCCCCCGAACGCGGGGCCGACAGCCCCCCCGCCGCACGGCCGCCACGCGCCCGCTCCTCCCGGGCCGCCCGGCGCGGTACGGCGATAGGCGCTGACTGACGGCCCCGCCGCCCAACCCGCGCCGCCGACAGCGGAGCCGCCCCCCGAGTCCCGCCCCGAGGCATCGCGGCGGCGGGGCGGAGCCGCGGGTTGCTGCGCGGCCCCCGCGGGACGGGGCGGGGCGGGGGGGCGGCTGCGTGCGGCGCGACCTGCGCGGCCCTGCGCCGTGATGTCGGCGCTGCGTGCGCTCCGCGGGCGAGCCGTGAGCGCGGAGCGGCGGTCCCACGTCCTGCGGGTCGGTGCTGCCGGCTGATGGTTGCCAAAGTCGCAAAGCGCCTCAGAAAGCGTCCGGCCCCGTAAGCTAAGAACAAGCACGGCTGCGGCTCACGTGGCGGCTCCCCGTTGCCGTGCCCGCTCTCGCCTGGGCTGGCATTTCCAGCGAGCTCTCGTGCGGAGCTGAGCACGCCCAGGAGCGGGCCTGCAGCGCGGTGGTGGATGAGTTATCGTGCCTTGTGGGTGCTCCCTGCCTCGGCTTGTAGCAGGGATTTAGCAACGGCTGGCATTTGGTAAAGCCTGTTCATTTCTTCGTTCTGCTGGCTGCTGATACGGAAGCGTTTCTGTTGTCAATAATGCATTGCAGGTCCTGCGTGAGGTAAACGCAAACCCCGGATTGTCTCCAGTGGGAGGATGTGTGGCCATCAGCACGAGTCTGAGCTTTGGCTGTTCCTGCTTTGCTTTGGTTTTTAAGTAATATCAGTGAAACTTGGTTTTGTGTCAACAGGAAGACCAAAACAAGAAGAAGAGTGAGGTTACTGTGGAGAAAAATCAGGATGTTATTTTAGCATCTGTGGAAATGATCATTTGACACATTGCTGAGCTAAAGAGGTCCTCCACGTCAGCCCTTGCCAACCCACCAGCTTCTTCAGCTTTTGTGCCATTGCAGCAGTGATAAAACCTCATCTGAGAAGTGTGAGGAAAGAAACAGGACTGCTCAGGCTTGCAGTATTTTTACCCTCAGGAATATCTGATTAGAATTGTAAATTTCCACTGAAGCAATGGTTTGGTTGCCATGGTGCTCAAAAACACAATTTTATTCCAAAGAGAAAAAAGTTTAGTTGATATTTTCCTGAAATGGGGAGAAAGATTTCGTTTGGTGCTGCGTGTTAGAAAACAGCCACAGATCTGAGCCCCTAGGAAATGAGAGAGAATCACACAAGGGTAGATAGGTCCTGCAAATGATTTGCCTCAGGTCTGTCTGGGAGAATACAGATCGAGCTGGCACTTGCTGCGGCTCAAAGAGCAAAGCTTGGAATGGCTTTTTGAAGGGAAATACATACAACTTCAGTCCACAAAAACACTTGGATACCTTCCTGCTCAGGGCCTTGCAAAACAACAGTTGTTTGCTAGGTGTATTTTGCCCTATGAATAGTGTGTTGCCTTTTATTTGCTGTATATTACATTTTGAATTTTCACAAAGGGTACATGAGCACCTTACCTGCAGAGATCTCTAATCAGGGAAACAAACAAACAAACAAATAAATAAATCATGTATGAGACTGGGAAAAATTAGTTTTCACAATGGCTGTTAAAGCAATTGCAATTCCCAGTTTGGTTACAAAACAAATTTCCAGTCTCTGATCTTCCTATATAATCTAAAACAAATATGCAAACACCAGAAAAGCAAACAAGCTGCAAGAAATGTCAACAAACAGAGGTAAATGCAATGAGCAGCAGTTGGATGTCTGTCATCCCAACTCTTCGCCTTCATTTAACCCTTGCTGTTACATCAGCAGTGTGCCTATAAATGAACTTGCAGGGATTAAATTGATTATCCAATTTAAGTGACAGGGCCGGTGTGAAGGCATATCTATGCCTGCCATGATTGGATCTTAACGTCACATTCATTATTTTTACCAGGTCTTGCTTACAAACTGCTTCAAATTAAACGGAAACCCACTGTCACGTGAAATGCATGCTCAGTTAGGGTTCTGTACCTCTGTAAATGGGTTTTTAAATTTCTTGAGGATAACCTACCAGTGCAGGAACATCTGCTGGCTTGGTTTGAAGTGCTCACATGTAGAAAAGTATGTTCCTTTCCTCCTCTCCAACTTACACCTTTTTCACCTCCAGCAGAGGAACTCCTGAATTCCTGTGTTTAATATTCCATTCTAATAACATGAAATGAAATCAATGATTAAAATTTGGATGTAGTACAAGCAGTAATTACAGAGGGAGCAGCAGAGGTATAAATGTTCTCTGCCTTACAGCCGTGCAGTAGTGCTGGTGGAGTTGTTCAGGTCCCATCCATCTTTTACTGTTCCCTTCTAGCAATGAGAAAAACCATGAGGCCCAGCATTGCAGGTGGAGTACAGCAGAGTGCTGTATGAAGTGGTCACCTTTGCCTGCAGAAGGAATGCAGAGAGGGAAATAGCTAATCTGAAGTAGAAGATAAGATCTCTTTTGTTGAGGCTTATCTCTGTTTTTGTTTGTCTTTCTATTTTTACGGGAGTGGTCACTTTTCTATCTTTCTGACCTCTGAACACCACCAAGAGCCCCGTCTTGTGACCAGGGGCCTCACATTTTTCCACCAATGCTTTTGCTGAGCTTAATTTACACTTGTCAGAAAGATTGTCACGAATCACTGCTAGATCACATCAGCTGTATCGCTGAAACTGCCTACAGACCTTCCTGTTTGCAGAGGGTAGAAAAACTCGGGTGACTCTGGGCTGAAGCTATTAAAGCCAAACAGTTAAACGTAATGGAGTGTGAAGCTTATCAGGGAGAGGATATCTCTGTTCTGCCAGTGAGAAAGAGATCGCAAGTGACGCAACTGCCTGTCGAGTTTGTTTTGTGAGGTTAGTTTTTATCTGATAAAGGGGTTTCAAGCACTGCACGTGTACAGCCGGCCCAGGGATCTCAATTATAGCCACCTACAACTTTAAGAATAATCACGGCCAAAGTTACGGTTTCTCTCATCTGCTGTATCGTCATTAAATAGCTTGTAAAAGATTGTATTTTGAGTGTAAGGAGCGGTGAGGAAAGGAAACGGGCGGCCACCAGGTGGCATTTCCAGCCTGGCTGTCAGCGCTGTTCCATTTCCACCCCCGTCCCGAACTCGGGGCCGCAGCACCTCCGTGCCGAGGGAGGCGCGGGGAGCTGCGCCTGTCCGGCCTGGAGAACAAAAGGCTCCGGGGACGCCTTACTGCGGCCTTCCAGCGCTTGAAAGTTCATAAGCAGAAGGGAGATGTGCCTTTTGCACAGTCTGATAGCGACAGGACAAAGGGGAGCAGTTTTGAACTAAAAAGGGGAGAGGAGGTTAGGTGCTGGGGAGGAATTTACTCGGAGGGCAGCGAGGCGCTGGCAGCGTTGCCCAGAGAAGCTGTGGCTGTCCCAGCCCCAGAGGTGCTTATGGCCGGGTTGGATGTGGCCCCAGGAAGCAGGGAGGCTGGAACAGGATGACCTTAAAGGTCCCTTCTAACTTCAGCCATTCTATGAGTACATTTTTTCACAATAGTTAAAAAAAATAGACCACTGAGAAAAGCTGTAGATAAGATAAAATTGTATTTCTAAAACAAGGTGTAATAAGCATCTCCTCGAAACTGAACACCTTGTGGGATTCAGTATTTAAAGCTCCTTACAATATCTAAGCTTTTACAATAACCTTGTGAGCTAAATATTACCCTTCTGTTGTTCATGAGTAAACCGCGCTCAAAGAAGCTTAGCACTACGTTCAAGGTCGCAGGATGGGCACACTGATAAGTTTTTTATTTTAGTGGAGCAAATGGTTACAATTGGGAAAAACTGAACCTAGCTTTTGGTACACAAGCCCTTTTAACTCTGCGTGTGTTTCTCAGAGTGAGAACAAGCTGCAAACACTCATCAGTACCCTGCTCTGCTAAAGCAAGTGCTGCTGCAGCAGTACATTGGTAGTTATATGTAAGTGATACTGGTTACATTTCAATCAGAAGGCCTAATTTATATCGATAAGACAATTTGGCTCTCAAGTCTGTACTGTTCTTCTAAAAGACCTTTTACATTTTAAAAGGTCTTTTGTGTTACTTGTAATTGGGAAATAAATCATAACAAACCATAACAAAAACCTAACTCTGGCAGTGGGCAAGTCATTAAAGATGTACAAAATGTCAAATTGTTATCCAAAAGAATAAACTACAATAAAAACTGCTAGTCCTAAAGGATGGGAAGAATTGTGTCACCAACCAAAAATAGCTTTTAAACACAAGTAGTGCCCTGAAGCTTCATGGATAACATATCTGTATTTGCATTATTCTACTATAGCAAAATCAGTGCCTGTGAAACTGAAGTCCTACACAACCATATAATTCATTAATCTGAGATTGATGTATCAGTTAATGATATCAAACTGTTTCTTTGTAAAGGGAGTCCAAGAAAAAGCACTGCAGTACGTAGAGAGAGAGCCTGTTCAAAATAAAGGAAGAGATACATACATGATTTTAAAATATCATTTATTTAACTTGGTAAAGAAATTAAGATAGATTTTTTTGCAATAGCAGTTTTCATAACTAGCCAAGTTACATTCATAACAGATAAAAACATTGCATTTTATAACGATTTTTTTTTTTAATTTTCCTCTAGCATCTTCCATATAGGAGTCTCAAATTTAAAACAATGCTGAATTAGCCCTCACAGTATCCCTGTGAGGTAGATATCAGTGTCACTTTCAGTTTATCAAAGAATAAACCGAGGAACAGAATGTTTTATATCAATGTGCAAAAGAAGAAAAAAAAAAGGTAGGAGTTTGGTCTAAATTCCAATCTTCCATTCCTTGTACTGTGCTCCATGCCTACTATTTTTGTCTCCCTTTCTGAAAAGGGAGAACCACCTGTAGGTGTTCTAGTCCGCCCTTCCCACACTTTTCCCTCTTACTTTGAGGTTTTACTTAAATGTTTACAGCTTCTTCATTTACATATTTGCATACAGATGTTCTTCATTTAAAAAGCTGAAAGCTAACAAACATTCATATTTTGTCTGAAATATACAGATTAATTAAAACATCTGAAACCCAGAAGTAAAGTAACTGAAAACACGCTGACAATAGGTAGATGACATCACTATTTCTTCTTACTGGACACAAAGGCCTGAAGAATTTTTTCACTAAGCTGCAAGAAGCAGCGATACAAAAACATGGCTTTTCTAAAGCGACTATTTTGCAGCTGTGTCAGGATTCAGTAGAGATTAAATCTCAAATTTGCCAGGACCATCCCTGACCGATTATGGCTGTGGGATGATTTGTGCAGTGATGTACATTCAGTGCAATCAAGATCTACCCACAAGAGATCCTTAGAGTGAAAAAATACACGTACATTCTTCAGGGCAGAAGCTGAAGGACGTCATATTGCAGAGCAAATCACTTAACTGAGGTAGAATGTGAACAATTTAGATAGCCACAGGTACATACCTGAATTGCTACAGATGTTCCTTTTCAATAAACTTAATGAGGGAGTTATAATTATGTATGTTGCATAGGCTAAAGTAATTTATGTCTAAACAGTCTAGTGCAATAAACAACATGGCCTGTTTTGGATCACAGAGCATTTACGTTACTTATTTGGAAACAGTTGTACAGTAGTGTCTTAGAACAGTAATTTTGAAATATGTAGTTTTCATATCAGTGCCTTCATGAAGTGAATACAGAACCTTCCTTGAGTACTGCTAGCCCGCTTTGTGTCAATAGACAGCAAAGATAGCGAAAATCTTCTAAGTCAGAGGGAGCTCAGCAAACAAGAAAAATCTAAGAAAAAATTAAGTTCATCCAAATTTCAACTATTCTTTCATCACCTATTATACAATCAGAAGATGGAACCATCCGCACTGGTTACCACCTATTTCCCGTCTTATATTAAGTAGGATTTCATCTTAACTCCAAGAGAATGATCCAGATCACTATCTATTCTTTGTACTAAAAGGAGTTCTAGTTAAAAAGATCTAAGCTTGTGTTAAAATTATGCGATTCAAATAAAACACAGCATCACAAAGTGTTTGTCCCCCTTCAAGTACAGAGTGTTGTTGGAAATGGCTATCTTGCATGCTCCGTGAGTGATCTAAACTCAGGTCTATGGCCACTTATGTGGAAACTTTTAGATATCCCAAGGCCATTACCAGTTTTCTTCAGGCCTTGAAGGAAGCTCAAACTGTTCTCCCTTTAAGTGGCTGAGGGGGGCGGAAGTTATTTACCATCTGGACCTTCTGGTCTTCCTCACTGGTGAAGAGGAGCATGCGAAACTTCTCCAGCTGCAAATTCAAGTGAGATAATTTACTGCTTAAAAAGGCAAATAATATTAAAGTTTTTTGGAAAAAATAACAAAGGAAAATATTCAGTACATTTGCCTGTTTTTAAAATATGTTTCTGCAAAGAATTTAACAGTATTAAAGAAAAAAATAGAATCCCTGAATATTGAACAGGCTGACTATTCACAAACTAACAGTCTTTTAACTTGATCCCATTGCAAAGCAAAACAGTCCTTGCTTGTAGATACACAGTGTCAAAACAGCAAAGAATTGGGAGAATGTCAGAAGTTTACCTGTTTCTCAGAAATACTGATGGGTTCTTTCAGCACTACCCATATTACACTCTCGTTAAGGGGTGGTGTTGTCAAAGATCCAAGGTATGTCCAATAATCTAGACTCAGAGGCAGGAGACATTTGGGGTTGAAGCTTCTAAATTGAGCTTTTGTCCCCTGGAAGACAATTGATACTTCACATTTCTCTTTTTTCTTAAGAAAAAAAAAAAACACTTTCAAGTGCAGATTAAGGTTGTTTTTTTTTAAATAAAGTTAGAGTGATACTGAAGAGTAGGGGAACAGAAGAGGAGTGTGTAATGATCCAGTTGCTTCGTAGCAGCAATTGCCTAAGTGTAAGCCTGAAGACGGAATCAGAGAACTATTACATTCTATTGTGTGGCAAGTGTGACCTCTGCTGCTAGCTGATGGAGTTGATGTTTTTGCACCACGGTCTGTCTCTACAGAAGTTCACCTTTTGTCACTGGATGTCCAAAAATAGTGTAGGAAGTATATTCTGCATAATGTTCTGTGTGGTCTACAGCTCTCATGGCAAGATTCCTCATCTTGTTACTTGAAGTTTTCGATGCAGTGCATCTGCTTCAGTAGAAAACCTGAAACTGTGGAAAACTTGGCCTAAAGTAATCAGTGTTGTAAGAGAAATACCAGCTTTAAGAATCAGTTGACCAAGTCTAAAAGCAGAGCTAAGTGCATCAGGCAGAAGGCCGGTGCAAGAGGTGCTCTGTGTAAGGTGGTCATCACCTTGACTACTGCAGTCTAGGACAAGATTTTCCAGCCTGTCACTGTATTCAAAAGTACCTGAACAGTATGTGTTGACTCACAGAAAGCACTATCCAGCAATCTGTGGAGCTGCTAATCAGGAGCAGACAGAGCAGTTTACTCCTGGTGGCAAGCTGGCAGACCTTCCATCACTACAACTGAAGTATAACACTTTCTTTCCTCTAAGTGGAAGAGATCACTTACTGAACATCAACATTTCACTTCATGTGTCTACAACCTACGTATGCTGTATAGTTGCCTTCGTTTTCGGTCTTTCACAAACATAGAATCATAGAATTACTCAGGTTGGAAGGAACTTCGAAGATCATAATAATATGTCTACACAAGTATTAGATAGAATTTATTTTGCATATTAAAACTTACATATCTACAAAGTGCATTAATAGCCCATATAAATCCAGAGAGGATAATATTTGCAATCATCTAATTGGTCTGCACTTGAGAAAGAGCAGCAGATATCAACACTGAGATCTCTTAGACACATCTGGTAAGGTACCTTGAGTTACCACTCCAAGAATAGATTGACTAGTTCCCCATGATGCTTGCCCCCTTGTAGAGCATTGCAGCAGAAATTGGCTGAACCATGAGCTTTGACATTTTCAAGGTTAGGCTTTGTGGAAACTGATTGTTTTGCTGAGGATAAGAGGAGGCCCAATGAGTCATGGAACTTTTGACTTTAAATACTTCCTGAAAGGCAGGACCCCTGAAGGACCAGTGGGGTCAGCACAGCCTTGGGAGGCACCAGAGCTTAGGCAGACATTGAGGTCTGGAGATGAAGAGAGCAGAGATGTTGCAAAGGAAGAATACAACTACAGAGATGTTCTGGTGATGGGAGGATTTGTGGTGGGTGGTTTTCCATTTCTGTTTGTCTCAAACATATGACTTGTTTTTAGTGATATCCCTGAAAGAAGAAAATCTGAACAGCTTAAGACTTACTTTAAATTTTACCATGTACAAAGCATCAGTGAGTCTGTTCATACTGGCATGTTCTTTTCCAATCTACAATAGTAACGGAATAGACAGGTTAAATAAGAATGACTGTAATTATGCTTTGAATAGGTAGCATATTGTTTCCATATCTGAATCTCAAGATTTCTTCTAAAGTAGGTTTAACAGCAATTTGCAGTGAGTTACTGCTTTCAGTAAGTCATCTGTTTTCCCTGAACACCTCTCAAACACGTAGCATGGTTCTCAAACATTTGACAGTATAATGCTTTTCATCATGTAAACATGCTATTTTTGTGACTGTTACCTCCAAGAAAACACCAACTACAGCCAAGCCATCTGGAGCTGCTGCTGCTTCTCCAAACGTTGCATACTTCTTGGCATTCCAGTGAACTAAGTGGAGCTTTAAAAAGAAAAGGAATAAGAATTAAACATGTTAGTGATAAAAGCTGTCAATATAGGTCTTCAGATGTTTAACAGTAATGGGAAAGGCCTATGACTTGTCCCAACTCTGCAGAAAATTCTCAAGAGCCTCCCGATGAAACTATTTCAAAGCTATAGATGGCATCAGCCACAATCATTTCATAGGCTGTGATCCTCAGCTGTAGTCAGGTTAACTGTGCCAGGCTGGTAGAGATAAACGCTGCTTTTCAACATTATTTGACAGTATGTCCTTTGTGTTATGCAGACAGGAAGGATATAGTTGAATATAGCAGACTAAACTACGCAACAGAGGACCACTGGCAGTAGAAGTAGTCTTGTGTGAGCAGAACAGCCTAGCTGTAGGGCAAGCAGAGGAACTTGAAGAAGGGGCTGCAGTGGGTTGGGAGAAGTTTGGACTTCCAAGACAGGTAATTTACAGATAAATAATTTCAGCATAAGGAATAAAATTCTCATTAAAACCTGTGCTGACTTAACCACACTGAACTATTAGAATCCTGAGGAAAAATCCAGACCCCCGCTGCAAAGCTATTTGTCAACAGCACTAGCATGAATTGATCCCATCTGTAAAAAATGTTACCTCACATGGAAAAGGTTTGCCATCAACTGTATGCTCTGATCCCTCACTGTGCTTTGCCCCCCAGTGAAAGTGGAACTGCTTTAGCCGAAAGGGACTCTCAAAGGGGCCACCGCTGATCACTAGGCAGAAAGAAAGCAAAAAAAAGTATTCAGGGTTTTTAGTTTCCTGTTACCAAAGCCCAACAACTGTTAGCTGCTGGTTTGTACTATTGCGCCTTTCCTAGTTCATAATATAAAAGAGGTTCATCCAGCTATTTATAAGGGTTAGATTTATTCATGGAGAACACCTGAATTCATGTAAAAAATAATTTGAAACAAATATTGAGTAGCTTCATAAATTGTTTCTGAAATACATTTGACATACAAACACATGGTAACTTTTTTATGGTTAGGCTTCAACTGAGGTTTGTGTTAAAAAAGGAGAAGACCAAAAAAACCCTAAGAACCTAAAACGTCATCGACGTGCTTCTTTTGTGCAGAAGAGCCTAAATGCACTGAGCATCAGGTAGACAATCCAGCTAAGTATTTCCACTGAAGAGTATTCTTTCCAGTAAAGGATATCTATATTCTGCCTCCTTTAAGTATCTGATCCCATAAAAGAGGTAATATAATAGCTTGTTCTTTACACAACACCATTTAGAATCTCACATCACCTTACGAAGACAGGGAAGTGATACAGAGAAACTTCATACATCATTTAGGAAAAACACTTAAAATGAATTTTTAAGATGCCAACTATAGATACTCTATCAGTGGCAATTTTCTTGTACTTTTATACAGCACTAAGCCTATTAAGTTTTGCTCAGCAGACAAAAACTCAAAGTCTTAAATTAAAAAAATGAAGTACACTTAGCATGTGTAAGCTCATTCCAGTCTGTAACATTAAAAAAAGTTGCAGCATTGTGTGCTCCCATATGCATCGTTCCAGCTGTTCTTTGTACACAAAACTGGGCTTCCCACAGTGGTGCTCATAGTACTGAAATTAAATACACTGTCCAGTATGTTTTGCTGAACTTTCGAATGCATCACCTGTTCCAATGCTTTAAGAAATCTAGCTGTTTGATTACTGTCAGAATTTTGTTGTACCATTTACGCAAAGCTATGAGTCACTAAATCTACTTCAAATCAACTGAAAACTCTTAAACCACGTTTGTGCTCCTAGCAATCCTCTTCCTGCTAAGTGTTATTAAAACATGGCACATGTATAACGTAAAAAGGGCAGAGGTCTTAATTGCTGCTTGTGCTCTCAGTTTATCTACAGTGATGCATAGTGCTCTTAAGTTAAACTCCTAAAGCTGGATAAAGTTCACTGGTATATAGATATAGTCCAATTTAGAACTGCACGAAAGTAGTTAGCAAGCTGATATTTCCAGAAAAAAATTTAAAGCTTCTGTAGAATATCTTAATGCATCCTCATGCATCAAGCTTTTGGAAAATGAGCATGTAGTCTTCCTTTCAAATTCAGTAGCTACACTTAAAAACCTGGCCATTAATTTGGGCCACTGTTTAGGTCCATTCAAGATGAGGAATGTTAGAATTAAGTAGCAGGAATTTTAATCCCCTGACCCTATTGCAAGAAGTTTCCAGCACAGACAAATCACTTCACAGAAAGAAACTTGTTCTGAGTACCAAGGTACCCTATTAAACTAGAATTGATAAACACAACCAAATAGAAGGTGAAATCAATTAATAGGTTAAAAATTATTCAGAGTATTTTAAACGTACACTTCTCTATTTATCAGTGATACTTTGTCTCCAATCCAATGCTGCATTTGTTGGCCTTCCTTCCCCTCTCTCAGATGCAAAAGCAAGGCTTACCATGGATGTAGAGTTAATAGAAGTAATCTCATTTATATTTTGGCAAGAGCTAGAGAAAAAAAAATATACAGTGGCAACATCCACAAGCTGCAGCCAAATGAAAATAAGCTGAAGACTGCCATTTCTAAAGAAGTTGTACTGCTATGAGGCAGTGAGGAAAGAAGAAAACACAAGCTCATAGTAAATGACTGGTCCAGATATAAATAGGTCTAGTGCAGTACAGTTATGATGGCTACACTGTATGACCTCATCTCTGATAATCCTCTTCCCTTATCCGGCCTTGTGGATGTTAACTGGGGAGTGAGCCAGACAGCACTAGCATCTCAGTGCAGACTATAATGGAACCAGTGCACTGAGGAGCATACCTACTCTCCTGCTGGTTGTGGTCTAGGAGTGCTGTGGATCTGCATGAATTCCCTCTCTAGCAAACCGATAATCCCTATATAACAGGAACCCCTGCAAACAAACAGGTTTTCCCAATACCTGCTCTTTCTAATACAGAAACTATTCAGCTCTGAGGTATTCAATGCTTTTACAGAGACTCAAGTGAATATAAGGAATGATGTTCAAGCAAACAAAGTATAAATGGTTCTGTTTGCATACTTTTTTCAAAACTGAAACTGTAAATTGTATAAAGTATACTATAGAGGATGTACTTCATCATTTCCCTCTCTAAGCCATAACACGTTGTTCCAAGATAGCTGGTTATGTATTAGTCTCACCGGTCTTGTCATCAATATCTTCAAACTCAACCATAACTGAATGGCCATTGTTGGAGATGTTGAGAGATGTGCAGGATTCATAGGAGATAACAAGTGGCATCAGCTTAGGGTCATAGACTGCTTTTGCAGAAATTATATCAATAGGTGACTGACGGTTCCCTTGGGCAATAGGATAAGACTTGTGCCACTCCGAAGGTCCTTCAAAACCAAAGAAAAGAAAGCACGTTACTTTCTTCCTACTACATGCACACAATTATTTCAGGATTTCACAAGGCTTGAAGTAAAGCTTGCTGAGCAGGAGTGACTTGAAAGTTTGGCATTTGACAAGCTCATTTAAATTCTAAGCTTTGTGTTTTTATTAGCACAGTGTGCAACTAGATGGAGGATTGAAGCATGTTATACCAAATACACTGATGAAGCCACAGCACATTAACAGACTGCTGCACCTTCATTTACTTGCACCACTAATCTGTCATGGAGTCAGTAGTTACATTTTTAAGGTATCCGAAGTCCTTCCAAGGTGTATGAAGACGTAAGCACACTTGTAGGCACACATGCACTCCCTCAAAGAAACAGCATTTAATACTTCCTAGGGAAGATAATGTAAAAGCTCCAGTGATTCAAATTAAATGCAGATGACTCAATCTCTTTGCTACTGACTATGCAGTTATTTTTAAAGCCATTTTAGGATTGCAGTAAATCTTTGGAGCAGCTTCATTCTTCACTCATGCCCATTACAATATCTTTCAGCCCTGAGCAAGAAGTACAGTGTGGTAATTAACACTTCTGGACTTGCTGAACCCAATAGAGCAGGGTGAAAGACCAATTTAGTAACTTTGCTCTCTCCTGCCAGAGCTGGAACACCATCATGCTGTTTGAGATAATAAAAGCCTCTGTGTATAAAAGAATTACTTCTGACCCCTTTTTTTTCTACTTCAGTAGTGCAGGAAGCAATTCTATTCCTCTATTCCTTATATTCAGGAAATATAAACATTAACAATTTCACTTGAAGATTCTAAAGATATTTTTTTAATGTACCATTCTCACATAATTCCACAAATGGATTTTTGTTTTAATAAGCACAGCCTCTTTGAGAGAAACTAACTCAGTGACCTACTAGCCTCTTGTCTTCAAGATTTTCTGAAAAGTTAGACTTATAAAATAGTATGTTTTCATCAGCCTGTCTGTAAAGATTGGAGTTTAAATGCTGTTACACAAGCTTAAACAATATCACTTGTTTCTTATAAGCTCTGTGTTAATATGTGTGGCTTTATTAACAGCACCTAGATGTCTAAATATGTAATGGCACCCACTGGCACTAAGCATCTTCACTCAGTGTTCAGGTGAAGTTGGTTTTGGACTTGCAGCAATTGTAGAATAGCTGCTGCCAGGAGCCCAACAGAAAAAGGAGGGGATCCTGGAGGTTATGCAAAAGATGGGCTATTGGACCACAGCAGTCATTCAGCCATCATGCTCTGTAAAGGGTACAGGTGGCATGAAACACTGTTGTACAAATCTTTCAGTAGTTTCACACATCCTCTCACTCTGACACACAGTCCTGTAGGCGGGAAGCAAGGGAGGATGACTAAATTAAAGACTGTCAAATCAGAAAGCACAATTTGTTCAATAAGAGAACTCCAATACTGATCTGTACAATTTATTCATGTTCCAGAAATATATAACATATACTTGATTTTATTCACTTTAGAAGCCTAGATATCACATTTCAACAACTTAGCAGAATCAGAAGATCTATTACTGCTCTGCTAAGTCTTCTAAGAATTGCTTTCAGAAAGACAGTTAACCATTTTCATAACAGCTTTTCAGAAAAGGACCCATCTGTAATATCTGCAGCCTAGGATAAAACTGCTCAGCACTGCTTCCCTCCCTTTAGGAGCAATAACTACAATAACAAAAGGCAGCAGGAATAAGTTTGTGCATCTTTTAGATGCCACCTTCTGCAGGCAACCTATCATCAATCCAGTAATTAACTAGCTGCTGTTTATACTTGATGTTTGCAGACGTAGAGACGCAGGCAGCTCTGCAGGACTCAGACAGCAGTTCCAGAAACAAAACAAACGGGGGAAGACAGAAAGATGCGGCATGGAAATGCTATAACCTACCGTCATCCTGCCCATATCCCCAACTGTGGTGGCCAGTCATAACGGGACAGCTGCACCCTGCTGAGCTTTCAACTCTTTGCCAAGCACTGCTGCTTACCTGCCTTTATAATAGCT
Organism: Perdix hodgsoniae; assembly: GCA_035772895.1. NCBI lineage: Eukaryota > Metazoa > Chordata > Aves > Galliformes > Phasianidae > Perdix > Perdix hodgsoniae. Next base: position 131,364 of record JAPSGF010000045.1, read on the forward strand.
CACCGGGGGATCGGGTCAGCCCCTTAAAGACACAGAGCATCCTGAGCAGCTCCGGCAGGACGGGAACAGCCAAGTTTCTCCCGCTCCTCCTTGTGCTAACACAGTGCAGGGAAAGGAAAGGGCAAAACTCGGGTCGCTGAGGTCCAAGGGCTTAAGGAGGAACCAAGATCGTCCACAAGGGACTAGAACGAATGTTTGGGAATTAAATTTGGGGAAAAGGAGCAGTTTTTACTCATTCTGCATAAGGAAGCAATAGCTTGCCCTGAGCATTTGAGCATGGTAATGTGCAGGTTGTAATGGGAACTGCCCATTTCTCCTGTGTGCTCTGCAGGGACGAACACCACCCGGCTGCTGCCTCTCTGTTCTTACCCTCTTCAGCTGCAAACGAATGACGGATGTTGCCAGTTATTTGTAACTACAACTTTGGAAGCAGCGCTTAGATGAGGTGGAGAACATGCTCATTTCAAAAAAGTGATTTGTGCTACACTTAAGCAATACCACACCAATTTAAGATAAATAGGCAATCTCTTTTTTGTTGTTGTTGCTGTTTTGTTTTGTTTTAAGACAAGAATGTAAATAGTGTACTTCTATTAGGAAACAGACCCTGGCAGACTAGGGAAAGGAGATGAGCTGTGAATCAGTGATGTGCTGTATCCCACTAGTTGCCTGCATCTAGCTACAGAGCTACAAGGAGATGCACAGTCCGTACTTTAAAAGCTCTTGGAACAGTTTTGTAATAAGAAACATGGTTCCTTGGTAGCAATTTTATTAGGTCTAAGGAGATACAATCTGTTAAGGTAGCATTTTATAAACACAATATTGATTTTCATAGAGACAGGAGCACACAGATAGGGATCCTTCTATTATGCAATCAAGAAAATGGGAAAAAAATCAATGAAAGCATTTTAAGCATTTTTTTTTCTATTCTTGTACTGCCTCGTAGAACACATTTCCTTTTTCAGGAGCTTTCTGCGGGAGTCAGCTTTAAAATCTGAGATTTACTGATGCATGCTAAATCACTCAATAAGGGATGTAAGCTGCTGTAAAGGTATCCACGTGGCAGTTTTACAATGACTTACTCAGATCCACTCCTCCATTTATTTCTGTTTAACTTGTGTGATGTGCTGAGGTCCCCAAGCAGACCAGGCAGGCAGCAGGTGCTGACCCTGCAGGTGTGTCTGTGCACTACATGGCCTGCACATGTCCTGCTGCACTGGCACTGGGTTGAAAGCTCGGCTGCTTATGAGGACAAAGCAGCTGGGAGAAAACTGTGATGCTTCTCATTCTTCTTCTGGTGTGGCTCTGATTCAGCAACCAGATGTGGGCAGGGTCAGTCAGGCAAATAACAAAACTACTGTAGACGTGGTGGGGAAATCAGCTTGCCAGTAAAAAGAAATGCAAGAGGAATTTTGCACCCTAGTGAAGCAGAGGCCAGAGGAAAACTGTGTTCTAGATAGGGAGCACTTCATTCAAGAGGAACTTGAAAACAGAGGCTCAAATTATGCTCTCAGGGCACAGTGCCATCAAAGTGGTCTAACACGTATGTGTGTTTGATACCATGTGTTTGATACCATTCAGCACTTCACCTTTTATCTCTTCATATTCAATACCGCTAAAGATGTGTATTTCAAAGGGAAAACAATGAGAAAAGAGAAAACATGCTGGCAACATTATGGGAAGTGGGCTCTGCTAAGTGGGGTATAAAGAGCTGACTTAGGAAAGGTGAAAAAGAGGAGTGACAGTACATGAAAGATAGAAACAGCCTGAATGAAATAACAGCTATGAAGATAGCCATATTCTCTAGTACATATTTATTTATATAGGCAGTACTTAATGTGTTTCCCTCTTTTATTTTTTTCTTTATTGAGGCAAAAATTAACTTTTCCTTAAGGCTAGGATGATATGCTGCATATACAGATACCAGATTATTCTTTAATCCCAATTCCTGTTGACATTGACTGCCTTCAATTGTGGATTTTCACTGACTCTGCCCTGAACGTATCATTTGTCACTTTCAAAGTTGCAATAGTAATCATATTATGGTCTCAATAGTGCTAGCTTGTACCAGTGATAATCATCACTCTGATTAAATCCAACTTAAGGAACTGAGAAGCAGAGAATTGTAGATGCTTAATGGATAGATTTCTCCACTGAGAATTTAAAAATGAGGTACCTGTGATTTCCCCAGATTTCCTGCAGGTTCTGACTATACCTCAAAACTTTCTGCTCAGCAGTGAATGATAGGAAGGCAGAATTCCATCCACCATGGTGAAAAGTTTCAAGGGGTCTCAAAAGAATAATTCTGTCTTCCCCCAGTCTTCATAGTTAGCATCTTATTCCTCTTGAAAAGAGAAGTAATGATGGATGAGCAGTGCAGCAGCCTAGGACAAATACATGGGTTCTTCTTCTAAACCTGTCACTGTGTTGTCATACCAAACTACACTTTGCATTTCCCAGTGCCAAATACAGAATAGTTGTATTTGGTTTTTTTTTAATAATTTGAGGACCCATTATTGAAATTGCTATGTAAGTACTAACCATTACTGTCAACAAGCTACAAGGAAATTACGTTGCCAAACTGAACATTTGTAATTGAACATTTAAAACTTTGAAGATCTGAGAAACTGATTTTTTAAGATGTGCTGTCTCTATGACACAGATCTGTGTCTTTGGGAAATATTCACAGGAGATTGTGTCATTCGGGGACAATGCTTTTAGTAGATATTACTGTGTCACTGTAGAGGGATGGAGCTCTGTTTTAGGAAACATAAAAGGAAGAAAAGTCACTGGGTTCCAAAGTGAATGGCTGAAGGGTACTCCAAGAGCATTTGCTTGTATAACTTGGCAATTCTCTTTGCTGAGCATCTTTAATGGTGGCAACACACATTTGAACAACCTGACATGTGCCTTCTTAATTTAATAGATATGTGTCTGATGCGTCCTTGCTTCTGAACAAAATACAACAGAAATACAATCAGTTTGGATACAGGCTGCTCACCCCAAAGCCTTTGGAATACAATAGATAGGAGCAGATGAAGTGTTAAAACATTCATCACTCCAGAGCTTGCCTACACCTCAGGTTCTTGAGAGTATCTGGTTTATCCAGACAGCTCATCTCTCTTCTTACGTTGCCATTACTGATGCTGCCAGTTTCTAAATGGGTGTCATACTAAGATGATACTGGGCAAGGTGGGGCAGAAAAGAGGAAGTGGTGCCTGGTTCTGGGGAGCTCCCAGCCTCCACACACCTTTTTTGCTGTAACTTGTCTTTGACTTTTAAAGCCATACATATGTGGCTGCCTTATGTCAGAAACAGGGAACTAAGCATGAAAGGGTAATTCTTATAATTTATGGCTTGACCAGTGGAGGCCATGTAATTATAGCAGTCAGCAGGCACAGAACGAACCAGTTTTCGGTTTGGGAAGACAGACTGTTCCCACTAAATATTCCAGCAGTTCCTCAAGTGACAACAGGAGGAAGGATTTACTGTGAGAGCAAACACAGAGCCTGAGAAGAAGGAAGTTTGGGGGGGGGGCACAGCATATGGGAAAAGAGGAAACGCTATGCTGTGTTAAAACGTCCCCTGCAAAGTATATAGCTCTGCGTTATGATTGCACTGCTGTCTATTTTATGTCGGTGGGTGCGTGGCAGACCAAGCGTAATGCAGGGCAGCTGATGGCCCGTGTGGGCCGAGGGAGCTGGAGCCAGGCACGGCGCTGGGCTGCTCGGAACTGACAGGAACGTTGGCAGATGTGTCGGTCTTGTCCTGGTGGTAAGATCTACGTTCATCTTACACGGAAGAGATTTTGTAAGAGGAGTACATAGAGGTACACAGCGCAGCAGATTTGGGTATTACTGTCCGCATACTGATTAGCAATGACTGTAACGGTGCGGGCTGTCCTGACAGCACGCCCTGGGTCTCCGTGACGGCGGGTACCGACGGAACACCGACGCCACGAAAGCCCCGCACGGGGCCGAAGCGGGACGGCGCCGCCCTCAGGGCTCCCCTGGCCGCCCCGCCCCGCGGCCCCGCCGCGCCTGCGCAGCGCCCGCCGAGGGGAGCGTGCGGCCATGGCGCAGCCGGGCAGAGCCAGCCTGAAGGAGCAGCGCTACGACCGGCAGCTGAGGTAGTGCGGTGGGGCCGCCCTGCCCGCAGCCCGGGCTCTGCCCGCCCGCGGAGGGCCGCTTGTTGCGGCGCCCGGCCTCGCGCCTCGC
>JAPSGF010000045.1:135977-201547 GCA_035772895.1 Perdix hodgsoniae
TTTTCGCCCCGGGCCGCGCGCATCCCTTCCGCCGGCGGCCTCCCTGCGGCCGCGGGGCGGGGGGCGCTGCGGCGGGGCGGGCCGGCCGCCGGCTGCCGGGAGGGGCTCGGGCCGGCACCGCCGTGCCGCTGGGTGTCCCTGTGCTGCCCGGAATTGGGGCTGGGCCGAGGGAGCGGCGGCCCCCGTCCGCGGAGCGGCTTGTTGGGGCCGGGGCCGACCTCCAGGTGCTCGCTGGAGTTTGCGGTCGTTAGCGGGAGCCGCGATGCGTTCCGCATCCCCGCGCTAAGCGCTGCCCAGCGGGACGTCGCAGAGCCGTGCCGTCGGCGCGGCGGTCCGGAGCGAGCGCTGCCCGGCCGCGGCTTCGGCCCGGGCGTTTGTGCTGCTCTGCGCTTGTTCGCGGGCGTCCCGCCTGCTGGCGCTGTGGTTCTGGTTCCCTCTTGTTTTCGATGTTCTGGCGTTAAACGTAAGCAAATAAAAGAAGCTTTATTCATTACCTGTGCTAACAGTGGCCCAGGCAAGCCGTGAGGTTGGCTGCCCCTCCACCCCGCAGCTTCCCGGCTGCTGCGCGTCCCGGTGTCTGCCGGCATCTCAGGCTATAGGCGTGTGTCGTTTATAACAGAACCTGTGGAAAAAAACCTTCTGTTTTAATTTTTCTTTCCAATGGCAACTTTCACCCGAGGAGTGTTTTTACCCATACTGATGGCTTAGAAGTCAACTGTGTTACGGTAGAAAAATGTGCACATGTTTGTATGATGTAGGGGGTAAGGATGGAGAAAATGAAATGCCACCACGTGGGTTTGTTCTTTAAGAGATATTCCGGTTTGTCACAGTGAGTTTTCAGAGTGAGAGGTTAATCCAGTTGGTGCTGGTTAGCCCTTCTTAACAGCTAATGGGAAGTAGTATGCCAGCCTTCATATGGGGCAGCTTATTTTTTTTTTAATAATTGTTTTTTCATGTGTGTTCACTTTACCTACAGAAATGAAACACTTGCAGAATGTTTATGTTTTTATTCCAATATAGACTGTGGGGTGACCACGGACAAGAAGCTTTAGAGTCAGCCCATGTTTGTGTGATAAATGCAACGGCTACAGGAACTGAAATACTCAAAAATCTAGTGCTACCTGGTGAGTAAATAGCAGTTGTGTACGTGCTTAGTGATGTATCTGGTAGGTTCACACAATGTCTTGTTAGTCATGCTGCTTTTTTTTCCCACCAAGGTATCGGTTCATTTACAATTGTGGATGGGAATCGGGTCTCTGGAGAAGACGTTGGAAATAAGTAGGTTTGTTACTGTCGTTGTATGCAAATGACGAAGTAACAGGATTTCATAAGTTTTTCCATCCCTGTACTCATTAAATTATGTGAAATTATTCATACCATTAAGCCTGTGTTTTTGTCCAAGTCTTTTATGGCTTTTGATGTTTGTGACAAATACAGCATACTTGATCAGCACTTTAATATTTACTGCTAAACTTTTTTCCTTTAGTTGCTGCTTTCATACCTATTTTCTTCATACATCAGGTTTATACAGGCAGTGGTATGCTCACTACAAAAATATTTGTAAATAACTTATTGGCTATTACTGAGAAATGAATAAGATTCGCTTTCCCCTCAGTGTGGTTCAGGTTATCTTCTGAAGTGCCATAATAATTTTGCTGACAAAATGTATTTTCATTAGCTTGCATTGTGAAACTATGACTGATAATCCTTCGTTAGGTTTCATAGCTTCAAAGGGTGTGCAGCTGGGGGATAGGATAGGGAACTCTGCAGATCATTCCTACCAAAAATGATCTGTCTTTATTAATTCTAGATCACTTGCTCTTATAGTTCAGGCAGATAACTACAAATATCTGACTTTCTGGGGGGTTACTTGTGGGGTAAGGATATTCTGTTACATGAAGAAATAAGTACTAATGAGTCTTTAATGAGCCTAGTGAAAATGAATCTGCAGTATGATCCTGGCTTCTGGGGGGTTTGGCTTGTCTTAACTTTCAGATTGGTGGCTGAGGCAGTGGAAGTTTTCCTTAAGAAACTGATCATGAGGAAAATAAAACAAAGGCAGGGAGGAGGGAAGCAGACTTCAGTGGGAGCTTTGTGAGAGTCAGCAACTTATTTTGCAGTACAGAAGGGGGCTTTTAATGTTATTTTTATTTGAAATAAAAATTCACGTATTGTGTTTTTTCTTCTTTTCAGCTTCTTTCTTCAAAAAAGCCACATTGGTCAGGTAAGGATGTAACTTTAATGTTTAAAAATGTCTGTAAGTCTATTGAAAGAATGAACGTATTGAGTAAATACTCCTAACCCTACATCTGAGTAATTCCCCAAAACATAGGTACTGGTTTAAAAACTCTGTTTTCTTTAATTAAGTTTCCCGTGGTTATTTTTGAGTTCTTCATAAGTGAGAAGATAAACTCAGTTCTGGGAAGATTGAATGAAGAAAATAAGACCTGGTTGAGAATGTCTTTGGAAGTATAAGGTGGGGGAGAATTGTGTTTGAAGGAGTAATGCTCAGAGCAGAGGGTGAGTGGGTGAGGGGTTGAAACCAGAGGAACAGGAGAGTACAAAAAAGCTTTGGGTAACTCCTAAAAATGCTCCCACAAACCTGGAAGTTCATAAATAGCTTTGCAGTTGTTTTGTTTTCAAAATATCACTAAAACTGGTGCCAGACGAGTGCGTGCTGTTATAGCTAGTATATCTTTTTCTCCAGATAAGCAAAGCTTGGAATATCTTAGCTTATGAAGAAATCTCTTTAATGTGTAGCAAATGTTGTACTAATGTACTACATAAATTGCATTTCAAGAAGCTAAACCTTGTTTTCATTGCTCTGGAACAGAGTCGTGCCCAGAGCGCTACTGAACTTCTGCAAGAACTGAATAATGATGTCTCTGGAAACTTTGTGGAAGAGGTTTGTTTTTATTTTTTTTTCCCAATTATTTGTGGATTTATTCTTTTCTTAAATGTTTCAATGTTACGACTGTGAAATAATAACTAGCTGTTGCCTATACAGTGTCATAGTTTAAGTAGGTTCATGATAAAGAATTTTGAAGAAGGTCTTAAATTTCTGAAATTAGGTCTGTGTATTTGAGCATTATTTTGTAATTTCATCACCACTTTGTCGTTTTGCTTAATGTTTTATATTCCAAGTTGAAAATACTTTGTTACCAGAAATTTTTATCATATTTTGTGACAATTTTTTTCTACTATTCAGAGTCCAGAAAATCTTCTAGACAATGACCCTTCCTTCTTTAATCGATTTAACTTAGTGGTTGCAACACAACTATCAGAAAGGTAAGGAATCATCTGAAGTTGTTAATACTCAGCGCATTGCCTTCCCACCCCTCTGCTTACCAGAAAGCAGTGGAAGTTATGCATGAGACATATGACATATGTTATAGTAAGAGAGGTCTTTTATCTTTCATAATTCATTGATTTTTTTTTTTGCTTAATTAATCTTCAGAGCATTTGTGACAATGGAGTTAAATATAAATAAGACAATGGATAAACATATTTCCAGGCAGTGATAAATTCCTGCATGAAATCCCTTTCTGTAAGGGAATGAATTACGTGTGCTTAGAATCATAATGGAGGAATTCTCATCAAAAGCTTTTTACATACGTAGCTTGTGCAAGTGTTGATTTCATAGTTAACTGTTGTTCTCTGGTATATCTGAAAAACAAATTGTCTTTTTCCTTACAGTACAGTGCTGCGTTTAGCTGAACTCCTCTGGAATTTTAACATTCCTTTGCTGATCTGTAGGACTTATGGGCTGGTTGGTTATATGAGAGTCATCATCAAAGAACATCCAGGTTAGAGGACTGGGTTTTTTTTTTTGAGATTGTTTTCCATATATAAGGTCAAAAATTTGTGAGATATTCAGCATTTCTTAAATTTCACATGATTTGCAGTCCCTCACCAGTATACTCTGGAAAAATTCATTGGAACTATGGGCTGCAATAGATAGATTTCAACTTTACTGTCTTCTGACATTAAAATTAATGTACACAAAGCACTTTGAGAATCAAGCAGCTAACCCAGCAGGCGATGCGCTGCATTTAATGTATGGGTTTGGGTTGAATGTTGGGCGTAAAACATTGAGATTCATTGTGTAACTTCTTTCAGTTGTTGAATCTCATCCTGACAATGCATTAGAAGATCTGAGGCTGGACAAGCCATTTCCAGAACTGACAGAGCACATTCAGTCTTATGACTTGGACCATATGGACAAAAAGGTTGGTATGTGGTTTGCAACGTGTTTCCTAAGACGTGCTGACACAGAACAGGGGTTCTGTGAGAATATCTCTCGGCAGATGATTATTTTTTTGGTGATGAGACTTACTTAAATAAAGGTAACAGTAAATCAGTCACAAGGCACTGCTTTTAATGTGTGGCCCAAATGTTACTGTATGTATTTAAATCTCTAGCAAGGAGCAGATTTTAGGAAATAAAAAACATTCATGGGCAGTTTGTTAGTAGGCAGATTATGACTTCCTTTCTGCTGCAGAGCTTTGCAGTGTGGCTGTTTGTACATAATAGAAGTTCCACTTCAGAAAAGTTTCACTTAGTTCAGCCACACTTTCTTAAGGCAAAGGAATAGTAACTTGTGTTACAGTGTTTAGGAAATGTTATTCCAGAATGAAAATGTGAAACATGGCATATTTGTTAAAGTAGTGGTTATAGTAGGGGATATTAAAGTTTACATTTTAAGTAAGTTTGTGATTTGTCTCTTCTAAGCTTGACAGGAGTTTCTATGCTTTTCAATTACAGGACCACAGCCATACTCCCTGGATTGTGATTGTTGCCAAGTATCTAACAAAATGGTTCAACGAGGTATAATGCAAAACCGGACACGTTATTAGCCTATTTTTATAATTTTTATTTCCACTTCTACAGAGTTGTCTTTTCTAAACTAGTTTATTGTTATGGCTGTATGTAACAAGATGCAATAATAAAAATATCACTAATTAAAATACAAATAAATGTATGTGAACTTGGTCAGACTCGTGGAATTTAGCTGTCTGTATGCAATGAAGATATCAGTAAGTATCTTTAATACAAGTGTCTTGTTTTTAAATTTAGAAAAGTGATCAGTTGCCTAAAAGTTACAAAGAAAAAGAAGCCTTCAGACAACTGATCCGACAAGGTAATATATATCCTAGGAGTTGATTTTCTGTACTGGTAGAAATGTGCAAGTTCTTTCGAGGTTAATTTTTGAAAGTCTGCTGGTCTGTACAGTGTGATCTTTTTGCAATCTGTTTGCTTCAAACAGATAAATCTTAAGATTCCCTGATTTCCTTACAAATACAGTTTAGCAGTGTTTCTTACTGTTTAAGATCAGGAGTGTGTTTTGATTTGGTGGGAGGAGAGGCACAGAGAAAATCTGGCTGAAAATGTTGATATTAACATTGCAAATGTGATGAAGAAAGTAAGTGACTTTTGACATGATTTTGCTACTGACTGAAAGCACTTTGGTTGGCTGACCAAACTGTTGGTAAGCACTGCAGTCCTAAATTACTGGTCAAGAGAGATTATGGAGCTACTGAATATATTGCAGTCTGTGAACAGGCTTCATTCATACAGGTGTTCCAGTTGAACATCTTTTGCAGATGATAAAATTAATGAGACATTTTTTGACATCTAGAAATACATTGTCTTAAATGGTTGAGAAAGGGTGTTTCCTTGTCATTTACATGTGACCTATGTGTAAGTTGCTGCTAAGAATGGTTCTGTCACCTTTATCTGTAGTGTCTGACTGAGCAGTAGTGGCTAACTTTGATTAAATTAGTATTTTACTGGGCTCCTTTTATTAATTGAAATTGCTGTCTGGATTCATAAGTATTTACCTTAAAAAAAAAAATAAAAAATCAGAGGGAGAGCTTGATTTCTTGTTTAATTTCTTTTTAAGCAGCTTCTACCTTAATTTTGTGATTATGAACTTAATTATTTTTCTCACAGAAATAATTGTTGTTCTTGCGGTGAATAACTTCTGTTTAACATCAGCACACATGTATATGTGGTTAGTTCTGTCAGTATGTTTTGTTTGATAACTTCATTTTCTGCTATTGAGGTTTTTATGCCTCAGTTACATACAATACCAGTCTGCTCTGTTGGTGAGACTGAAATGATGAGAGATTATTTGGGACGTTGTGATGTGTTTTTTTTCCTTCAATAAGGTATCTTAAAGAATGAAAATGGGACTCCAGAAGATGAGGAAAACTTTGAAGAAGCTATAAAAAATGTGAACACAGCATTAAATACTACAAAGGTAAAATAAAATAAATTTGAAGTAGTATCAAATGCTTTACTTTGTCGGAACATTCACTTTTAGCACAGAGGTTCTATGTGCAACATGGATATGTAGCTAAAAGAAGAGTACAATTGTAAAATTGAAATTATGTGCAGTAGAACAGACCTGGGCTAGGTGACACTGTATCTTATGCAAACTCTTGATTTGCTTGTTCATGAAGGGAAGCTGCCTTCCTGATGACTTGAAAGAATACGACAACTAGAGCTCATTGTTCTGTTCCTATCAAACTTCTACAGCTTTAATCTGCAAAGGAGAATCCAAAAGGGAGATTGCTGTAACAATACAGAATTAGCAGTTGCTGGTGGGGATGATCTTTGGTTTGAGTGTGTTGTTAGGGATCAGAAAGTGTTCCTTGAAGTTTGTGCTGTATCAAAGCTGCTGGCTACAGTATTGGTTCTATAAAGAAATGAAGATTTGCAAGGACTTCTGACTAAACAAATTCATCATTGGAGTTGGATCACCTATGTAATGAGTATTGAGGTAATCCAAGAGGTAAAAATCAATTAAATACAAATTCAGATTTTTTTTAACAGATTCCAAGGTGTATTGAAGAGATTTTTAATGATGATTGCTGCATAAATCTCACAGAGCAGGTAATATGTAATTAAAGGTTTGATACATAACTATAGAAAAAACATTATAAATAACACTTAAAACGTACATAACTTTCTTGTGCATTTGTAGTCCCCTTCCTTCTGGATTCTGGTTCGAGCTGTAAAGGAATTTGTGGCAAATGAGGGGCAAGGATGCTTACCTGTCAGGGGCACGATTCCTGATATGATAGCAGACTCCAGTAAATTTATCAAATTACAAAATGTGTAAGTATCCTTTGTTTTGTGGTTGTATTTTTTTTTTTAATAACAAGTCATCTCTATTTCATCTCTATTTCATTAGTTCAGATCTCTATTTAAGAAACATACAAAAAACAGTACGTCAGAGGTGAGAAGGGGATGAGAAAGCCCTGCAGTCTTGGTCTGTTTACTCCTATCTGCTGTCTGGAACTAGGGCATAAGTTTTTTTTTTTTTCATGTGTCCTAGTTTCCTTAAGTACTAACTACCTTTCTTAGTTTCAGGTGTAGTAAAGACCTTCCTACTGCTAAGAGATCCCATAACCCAGCTACTGTAGTCCATAACCTTTACTTAAAATCATTTATTAAACACTGTTTTTTCCTTTGGGAAAACTTACAAGCCTGCTTACAGAAATACTAATTTCCTAAATAATTCTAATCAATCCACTTTGGAAGAAATGCTCAGAGGGTGAAGGCTTGTGAATGAACAAGTCTTGCAAATGCTAAGCAGCATTAGCATGGATCAGGATTTTAGGCTATTTTTGAATATGTTTATCCTCAACATAAACTTAATTATTCTTGTACATCCTGGACATGATGCAAATTATTCAGCCAAAAAGACTTAAGTGTTCCTGCATTTTCAGCAATTAATGAAACAGTAGGAGCCCAATGAAGGACATACAGCTGCTCTTCTAAAATTTAGTAGTATTACAAACAATTAGAATGTTTTTTTTTTTGCACTGATAGGTTTCTAGAGTGGTTATGCATGTAGTGTGTAAATCAACAGCTGAGCTCTGACAAGCAGTTGTACAGAGAGGTAATAAGTACATGCATGGCCTTTAGGTAGCTCACTTGCATTTGTGGTGCCTTGTCTTAATAATATAAACCAAAAAGAAATGGTTTTCACTGTGAAGTCTAAGATTATAGTTTTAAGCTGTTGTTATTAAGACTGCTTTATTATTGACAGGTACCGTGAGAAAGCAAAGAGGGATATTGCTGCTGTGGGTAACCATGCTGCTAAATTGTTACAGTCCCTAGGCAAGGTAACTACAAATATATGGTATTTCTAATAGGACATAAATATTTTTCTTTAGTTCTGTGCAGGTTTAAGCCAAAAGAGACAGATAAGAAAGAGCTCAATTATATAATTCCTTTAAAACTACCCAAGTAACTTCTAGTGATGTTTATTATCTGTGGTCTGTTTATCACTTTTGGTCTAGTCATGTAAAAACAAAATACACAGATGTCTGCATTATTCATTGATTGAAGAACTTATTTTACAAAAGTGAATACTTATTTCACAATTAATGTATTAATGTCTCTGAAAACATGGCATGTTTGGCCATTGTATGTACTGTGAGTAGATATTCTCTGTTCTAGGCACCTGAATCAATTTCGGAGAGAGAATTGAAATTGCTTTGTGAGTATGCTTGGATTCCATTACAGTGATTATGAAAATAATGAAATATTCAGGAATGTTTGGATGATCGTGGAGTTATTAAATGTTACCTCAATATTTGAATTTTGCAAGTGTTTGCTGAGCATTTGCATCCCTCATCTTAATATGGTAGGTAATATGTTAGCATGTTTCAGTAGTGAGTCTAGGAAGACTGGCTTTAAGATAGATGCAGTACTTCTCAGGTCCAAATGTCAGGCAGCAGGTTGCCTCTGCTTCCTGTGATTAAATACCTCATTGCTCACGTGCAATACAAATGTTAGAGTGTGAGGTCTGTAAACTTCTTGTAGTCTGCAAAGATAAAACAGGGATGTAGGGAGGAGGAGGAGTAGGGAAGAGTACTGTTCATGGCAATTCAGGCTATCTGTTTTGTATGTATATGCATAATCACACAGCAGCCTGAATCTGACTTACCTTGCAAAGGGAAAACTTTCCTGTAGACATGCCACCAAGAACATGCTGCATTGATTGATCTTTTGCTACATTTTTTGAGTTCTGGGTAGTAACTGCACATTGGGTTGGTTTGTTGCAGTAATACTGGAGGAGAACCTTTTTACTACTTACTCTTAATTTATATTCTGACAGTACAGCTATATGTTAAATAGTAAAAAAAAAAAAAAAATAGAGAACCCATGTTTGTTTTCAGTATGGAAGAGGACAACGTGAACCTGATGGCTGTGGTAGGTAAATTACTGTAAAGGAGATGTACACACCGTGGGCTGTTACATTAACACAACAGTTATGTTTAGAATCCAGAACCAAATAAGAAAAAAAAAAATGTCTTAAATGTTTGTGAATCATAATTGTAAATGCTGTTTAATACTTAGTAGTTTGAGGTACCAGAAGAAACAGAAGTGTCAATACAATTAACAAATCAGAGATATGGATTCATAGATCCAGTAACTGATGACGCGTTCAATAAGTAACACTCTTTCTTTTGCACCTTCTGCTTAGGCAGCAACTCAGCTTTTCTTCGTGTAGTGAGATGTAGATCTCTGTCTGAAGAATATGGTTTAAACACTTTTAACAAGGATGAAATTAGTAAGTATTCTTTTTTGAAAAAGCAATTAAAGTATGTGTCAATGTGAATGCTCTGGTGATCAAAGTGAATTATGTGTCACACACACTATTTCTTTATGCAGTTTTATAGTCTGCATCCACTGGAATTGTTTTGTCAACTCCAGAATGTTGATTTAATTCTGATTTTTGAAAAGTTCAAAGATGACCTTACAGATCATTGTACGTTTATTCTTTATTTCAAGTTTTATTTATGATAGCACATAAATAAAACACTGTTTCTTTAAAATTCTCTTTTTGGCATGTCAGTTATTTCTGACTGAGCTGGAATGGTGCTTTTGCCTGACCAAAGATTTAGCAATAATTATCTCAGCCTTTCATAGTTTAGGTTTTCAATATGCAAATATAAATGAAACAGAAATGTAGTTACTTCATATAATGAATTGTTATATTTTTTGAACTTGCATAAATTTAAAAAAAATGGGAATTTTTTTACATCAAAATTTGTTTAGATGAAGGTCTTGCAAGTTGTCTAGGGCTGTTCTGGACAAAAAGTTACACACATATATAAACTAAACGCATAGATAAGCTTTGCAGTATTCCCCATTTTGGTAAAAGCTCCTCGAATTAGTTGATAGTATCTAATGAAATTTAAGAAGCAGTTATTGCTTAGACAGATTACTAAACTGTGTGTTAAGACCTGTGTGTTTTATAATTAGACATAATTTGTGGAAAAAATGTATTGCAAAGCCTGAAACTACAGCTTACGAGTATCCCAATTAACATAGCAGCTGGCAGTTAAAACATGAACATCTTCATTGAACAGAGTTTATATCAAATATGTACAGTATGGTTTTGTCACATGAAATCATGTATCTGTCAGCTGACCCATTTATATTCCCAGTGGCAAGTTTTTTTTTTTTTTAAGTTTTCTGCTTACAACAGAAAATGTATCTAAGGGATATGGATATACTTGATTTCAAATAGTTAAAGCCCTGCCTTTTGCCTTATAATACCAGCTAACCACTTCTCTTGCTGTTCTCAGTTTCTAACATGGATAACCCGGACAGTGAAGTAGTATTGTACTTGATGCTACGGGCTGTTGATAGATTTTATAAGCAGCATGGTAGATATCCAGGTATGTTTATACAAGCTATGTTAGTGCAAGAAATATAAAAATCCAATAGTTAATACTGTACTAGTTTAAAAACTCCATGTCAGACATTTGTTGTGTTTTTGTTTTCATATTAACTATAACAATACACAAATTGTATTATGTTTTGGGGGGGGGGGAAATTTAAAGAATTTATCTAAATTGATACACTGACGCGGTTTATGAATTAATTCAGCTTCACAGCAATTTGTCATTATCACAAGGAGTACCAATAGAATGATTAAAGGATAACCTACTGTTACAAATACTCGTTGGCTTCTTTTCTTTTTCTGAAAAATCTCTAGTTAAGTTCTGTTTTAACCCAAGTAATTTTGAATATAGTATTATAGGTCTGTGATGAAATGGTGAATTTATTTTCCAGGTGTCTACAACTATCAGGTAGAAGACGATATTGGAAAACTGAAGTCATGTCTTACTAGCTTCTTACAAGAGCATGGTTTGTCTGTAGTGGTGAAAGATGACTATGTTCATGAGTTGTAAGTATACTACCAGAAGAGCCACCTTGTAAAATTGACCTGAAAAAATACTAACTGTTACTTTGCTGTCCAGTTGTCGCTATGGAGCTGCTGAGCCACATGCTATTGCTGCGTTCATGGGAGGTAAGAATGCTGTTGTGTTTCTAAGGCCTGTAAATAACAAAGCAAACTGCAGTTGTACCTCCTTTCCTTCAGAATCTATTTAAGCCATGGGCTTGTCAGAGCTAATACTGTTATCATGGACTGTAGTCAGTCTTTTGTTCTTCAGTTGTGACTCCTGCTGGCAATGATTTAGAGTCAGTAAAAGAAACCAAGTAAACTAAAAACAATCCAGGTGGATTGAGTATAGTATATTAATAGGAAGGATTTTTTTTATTGACTGAAAAAGGCTTTTTTAAAGTGATTACTTAAAATTTTACAATCTGATATTCATAGTAATACCAAATGAATTACACAGTTTTAAAGGAAAATGTGTTCTGTTTTAAGTACTGGTTATATACAAACAGCTGTTAACATTCACCTTAATACCTGCAGATTGAATTATCTAAACAGAATGTTTAGATAACATTCTGTTATCTCATACATCGCTTCTGGGTGATCTTCTGATTGATGTGATGCAGTGCCAGAAGTGGTTTCTTTAAATGCAGTGTAGATTCAGAACTTCTGATGAAGCAGATGTGAGTATGTGTGGTGCTTTAGGGATGTATGTAAAGATAGCTACTTTCTGAACAAATCACAGAATTCATTCTTCCTACGGTGGAGCATAAAGCTGACAGTGAAGCGACCCTTTATTTTTACACTGTCACTGTTGGATTGACATGCTTGAGTGGAACTTTTAAAATAGAACTTTCCGCTGTCAGCCCTTTGACGATCACGACTTGTGTGTGCTTGTGTTTGCCTGTACATGGCTGCTGTGTAGGTACATGCCTGGAGAGACATGTGTACAGCAGAGAGCACGTCCAGCCAGAGCTGAGGCTGTCAGAGCTGAGGCTGTCAGAGCTGAGGCTGTCAGAGCTGAGGCTGTCAGAGCTGAGGCTGTCAGAGCTGAGGCTGTCAGAGCTGAGGCTGTCAGAGCTGAGGCTGTCAGAGCTCTCAGAGCCGGGGTCAGCGTGCAGGATGGAAATCGTGTCTTTGTGGGGCTTCAAGTACCCTTGTAACTAATGACCTTCTGTTTTGTTTTCTTTTTTAACATAGGAGCTGCTGCTCAGGAGGTCATTAAGGTCATCACGGGGCAGTTTGTGATTTTTAACAACACCTATATTTACAGCGGGATGTCACAGACGTCGGCCACTTTCCAGCTGTAGGATGACCGCATCCGTTCGTTGCCACCGAGTGGTGCTGCAGCGCTCCGTGCACAGCGCCGGTGCGCCACGGGGCGGGCCGTCGGGCAGAAGCCGCGCACCGAACGCCTTGGTTGTCATGTTTTGTTGGTTTTTTATGATTATTATTCATGAGGACGAATAAAATGATCCCAAATCCTGACTGGAGCCGCAATGCGGGCCGGGCGCCGGCTGGAGCGGGAATGGCGCGCGCCGAGGGCGGGCGGCTCTCCTGAGGCGGGGGGCGGGGCGGGGAGCGGGCGGGGCCACCGCCGTGGCGGCAGAGAGCTGAGCTGGGAGCGGGGCTGGCTGCCTTCGTGGGGTTGGCACCGATATTTCTGTGAGCCGGTGCTCTCTACTTCGAGAAGCGTGGCTTGTCTGTTACGCTGGTTTTATTGCTGCTGAGAAGTTTCCGCCTGCAGCTCGGCCATTGCTGAGGTCTGTGAGTCGGGGACTGCGGCGCTCCCAGCAGCCTCTCTTCGCCTGTGGGACCTGGAGCTCGGGGAAGGAAAACGGCGTGATGATGTCAGATGTGACTATGTAACGTTATCTGGTGATCTCGTTGCCTTTTGGCTGATGACAAAATTGGCAGCCTGCTGTAAGGAAAGTCTGAGGAGATGTATTGCATTAAATGGCAGCGCTGGGTATATTTGTTTTAATTGTAGGTGGGTTCTTTGAGCCATTCCACACTGCCATCGTAGGTCACCAGGTTGCTGCAAAACATTGATTCTGAAAGCCATTGGCATAACACAGTAGCTATAAATACTGTCCATATGAAATAGAGCATTTCTAAAGGAAGGCTCTGCCATGAAGGCCATGTTAGACTGTGTGTCAGATGATAGCGTAAAATTTGAAAGCTGTAAAATTGTGTATTTTTAAATAACAATAAAAAAGGCTATTTAACTTACATTCTGTATGGTGCTACTGACGCTGCTGATCTCAGCAAAAAGAAAATGCTTTTTCCTTGCAGTTGTAGAACAAGAACAGGGATGCAACCAAAAATGGAAAATCAAAAGGTGCAAAAAACGCAATGTGGTAAGATACCTGAAATTGTTTTCCTTTATTACCTAAATCTGTTTTACAAAGCTTTAGTAGACTGTGGCAAGACTTTCCAAGGAGGGTGAACTGTGAGGGGGAAATGTTCTTTTTCCTTTTTCCAGATTTTAAGATTCCTGCCTTGTTTGAACAATAAACAGTGTTACCACAAAGTCACTTTCCTACTAATATTTACCCATGTTTTTCTAGTATTTTAATTTTTTTAAGAATCCCACTGTGCAAGTGCTTCAGATATACAGTATCTGCCGCTTTCAAGTTAGTAAATAGTCATTAAATAAGTCATTACATTATAACAAAAGTCTAAGAAACAAGTTATACAACCCCAAGAAGATAAATGATTACGATGTAGTTGCCCCTTTTCCCAAATGCTTTGTATTAACTTGCTAATGTAAGCACCTGAGTCAAGGTGCTACACTACTTTTTGTGCAAGTGATTCAGTCTTCTTTAAATAAACACCAGGTAGCAAGCCTTGCCATTTAACTTAATCCTCCTGGATTCTCTTGCTAATGCACTCAGGTTTTCACAACTCTGTATTATTCACTAAATATACTTAATGCAACTTGCAAGTGAAGGACATGCTTCTTAATAACTTATATCCCATTTACTAACAATTATTGACATTTACAATAAGATAACAATGAAAGACCAGAAATATTCAAATGGGGCTGCTACTTTTAGCAAAGCAGTACTTGAATAACTAACTATGGATCATGCTCAAATCACTGTAGACAGGAATATCCACAGTGGGATGTAGGTTATTCTTGCTATGTATAGATGTATAAAAGTGGTAGCTCCATGCTTTTCTTGTGCTGTTTTTTTTTTTGTTAGATTACATATTGATGCTATGTCTTGGGGAAGTTTTACTTTAATATTAAACCAATTTTATATGAAGAAAATATAACACTTCATGTGAAACTTCCTTTTTTATGTTTAGATATGAAAACAGATTTGAACTTACTGCTTGAATGCCTTAAATACCAGATGGACTGCCCTTCATCCCAGAAAGAGGCTTTGATTGCTCTTTATTCAATTTGTCAACAAAACAGTAAGAACCATTTTCCCCTTGGAAGTAACTCAGTCATTTCCATTTGCAATGTATGCTAAGAAATTGGTTGTTACTGTGGGCAGAAAAAAAAAACATTAGCCAAAGGACGTAAGACTTTAGGAACTGTAACATCTCAAGATTTTTTTTGCATAGTAACAAAAGTAAAATTTTAATTTTTGTTGTTTTTTTTCCTGTTGTAGGTGAAGCATGTGAATATTTACGAGAAATTGGTGGTTTGGGGTTTATAAATGATCTTGCAAAGTCAAGTGTTCATGGCATAGTGAAGGAAGCAGCTTTATTTACGCTAGGAACCATAATAGAGAGTAATGGTAATAAACACTACTTTGTGCATTTCCAAGTTGGCCATGATAACATTATATTGAGCTTTGTCTCTATTATATATTTTTGCATCAAAAATCATGTTACAGAATAATTAGTTAATGTGAAAGGCAACAAATGTGTTATTTCACTGACCACCCCAAGATATGAAGAAATAGGGTTAGGGTTAATATATCTGTCTCTATGGGATTTATGTAGCCAGCTTGTCTGTACGACAACAGGCAGCTCTGCTTCCTCATTAACAAGTGTAATGACATACAGACTGTTCTAAAGTTTGCCTGGGACTGAGGTAATTTAGAACTGATGGCAGGAGGAAGCCCCGAGTCCCTCTGTAGGCCTGTTTCGACTCCGCTCACCATGTACTGGATACAACTGAGCACCTATTTACTGTATTAGCAAACTAATTAATGACTGTAAATAGTTTGCTTTAGGAGTTAATGGCTTTTATTTTCTGGTTTCAGTTTACTGCCAACAAACTTTGTGTACTTCTGCATTATTTGAGGACCTCATTTTATTTTTAATGAATAAGGATTCTGGCATGAACTTGAAAAGAATGTCTGTTTATGTCATCTTAGCACTGGTTTCAAATAATAGTAAGTATTTTTTCTGTTCTAACACGCATTCTACTCACGTTTCCTTTCTATGTTTTCCAATCTGTGTGCTGGAAATTTGGAGCACTATGTAAGTAATGTTTTTGTAAAACTGACTTACCAGGTTGCATGTAAATCAAACTTAAGTATAGAATCATTTAGGTTAGGAGAGGTCATCAATGTAAGTAAAATAAATCTAAGTAAATTGTTGCTTACTGGGATTTCCTTAGGAAAACTATTGTAATTCTAACAATGTGATTATAGTTTTTAAAAAATTAACTCAAACCAGTGGTTTCTGACAATGTGTAGAAAAAGTTTAGTATAGAATAGAAATGCATTTGCCAGTGTTTGTGTGATCCTCTGTTGAGGAGAGGGTTGCATATGCTTAGGGAATGGAAATTTTAAGCAAGTTAAACTTGACACTAAGATTTTGTTGCATTTTGCTATGTGTTCACTTTCAGAACTTGGACAAACCTATGTCAGAGAAACAGGTTGCATTGATCTTCTGCTGCAGTTATTCAGGTAAACAAACAGCTGCTGTTAAAGCAGAAAAAGTAATAGAGTATTTAAGACTTGTTTGCTTTGTTTTCTTGAACAGAACAACTCTTTCCACACCTGAGCTGAATCTGTCAGATGAAAATACAAATAGCTGCTACCAGCTGTGGTCTTCAGTCTGTAGTACTCTCTGTGCTTGTGTTAACAATCCTCAGAATGGTAAGTGCTGCTGTTTAAAAACTGTGGTAAATTATAAGTTTTGTTCTCATTTATACTGTTCAGCTGAAATTTCACATTATGCTTGGATTTGAGGTTATTTGTTTTTACTTTCCCAGAAGCTAATCAAAAGATTTGCTGTTCAGTCTTTCCATATGCAAAAGAGTGGCTAGAAAGTTGCATGGAGCCTGAGATAGTTCGTCCTATTTGCTCATTTGTTGGCCTCACGGTTGCAAATAACTGTAAGATAAAACTTTAAACAGTTTTTATGTTGTGCACTTCATTCAATACTTAAATGTTTAATTCCCTATTTCTGTCCATCTCTGGAAGTTCATTTGCTGCTCTTATAACTATTACACTGAAAACTGGATTCTGTTGCTTTTTCTTACACTGCACTGGGTGTCTAAGAATA
The DNA here is from genome assembly GCA_035772895.1 of Perdix hodgsoniae. Classification (NCBI taxonomy): domain Eukaryota; kingdom Metazoa; phylum Chordata; class Aves; order Galliformes; family Phasianidae; genus Perdix; species Perdix hodgsoniae. Next base: position 152,665 of record JAPSGF010000045.1, read on the forward strand.
TAAACGGCCTCATTGGTTACAATTTAGAGAGGTCAGTAAAAACAACTTGTGAAACTTATTTTACAAATATGAGTGATTACTGCATCTTAGAAAAGAGAAATTAGGTGGAACTTGGGCATAATGTTTACCATTTATATGTATGTGTTTCATGTTAGGGCAATTATTGCATTTCTCAGGATGAACATAAATCCAACTTCAATTCCTTCATGCGGGTGTAAATGATTAAAAAGTGCATGGAAAAATAGGAATGACCTAATTAAGAAAATGCTAAAACAGTGTAATACAATTTGAGACTTGTAGTATTTAAGACACACTTTTTTCTTTTCTCACTAAGCCCCTGTGCAGAAATATTTTGTTTCTGTTGGAGGATTGGACACCTTAGCTCAAGTCCTCATCAAGCTGATGCGTGATGATTCCTGTCTGAGTCACTCTAGCACAAAACTTGCAATAGTAGTAACAAAGACTCTGGATGCCTGCATTGCTAATGACTGTGAGTGAAAAGACTGCTGCCACTTCCATACCTGATAATTCTAAAATGCATTTTATTCAAGTCTAGTTTGGTGAGAATGTGGTATGAATGGATATAAAAAGCAATTAAGTCAAGTACATCCAGATCCAGTTTGTATTGCAGAACTATCAAATTCTAGTTCCTAGTGGGAATGGTTCTATTAATCTGAGGTGGGATAGTGAAATAAACAGTAGAAAATTTATACTGAGAACAAAGTTAAATTGCTGGTGCTAGTTTTCTGCAAGTTGAACCGGGAACTGGAAATGTGGTAACCTTGGATCCTGGAGTTAGAGCTGTGCTTTTGCAGGCCTGTGTCTGTACCAACAAACTGTGCAAGCTTGAGCATGGAGCTACATAAATGAGAAATGTGAATATAGTTCCTGTTGTGTCTGCAAAGCATCGTTAGTTTGATTTACTGTCTGGATGGTGATAGCTCAATGAGGTCTTTGTGTATTCCATCAGAAGACTTTGTGAAATGAGTCTGAGTTGTAGCGTTGGCATAATTAGTGTATTTCATGCTTCTATCTCAAGTGCTCACTAATGAAAGTTTCAAAGTCCTTAAGAGAATATACCTGCGCTGGTTTTGAGCCTAGTTTAAAAGAAATTGGTATGTGACTGGATCGGGTTTCAGCATGCATATACTAGCAGTGTTGTCCCCAGTTTCAGCAAGGTTTTCCCTCTTTACCAGAAACATTCCTAGCTCCTTTTGTAGCAGTTTGGTTTTGGAACCAATGAAGGATGTGGAAAAACTCAGCAGAGGTGTACAAAACTTGCACATTGCAAATCTCATATTTGCCAGATCTACCACATCTCTACAGAGTGCAATTCAGAGAGAAGAGCAGTGCTGGCTATGAGGGATAGCACACATGGAATTACTGCACCAGTAGAGATGTGGTAATTTAAACTGTTGAAATGAAAGTGAGACAGAAGTGGGGCTGCTCGATTCCAAGGCTTTTGGAGGTTTGCTGACAGTTCCTTTAAACGTCATATTTGAATGCTGCCTGTTTATTTAATATCTGATAGATTTGTCTTTGAATTATTTTCAACATGATAGCTGCCATAACTGTTGTTTTGGCAAAGTATCACACTGTGTCAGAACTGCTGAACCTACTGTCTAATGACACTCTGGATACAGGAGAAAAAATGAGCATTATTCTAACAATTGGACACTGTACTGAAGTCTGTGGTAAGATTTTTTTTCTTTGACATATTTTTACTGAATTCTCATACATTAGCTACTTTAACAGTATCATTTCATCAATTTGGTAGCCTGAGGGAATATTTTATTAAATAATGTAATTTAATATTCAGAAAAGTTTACTTCCATCTCTAAACTTTAAGACCTGTTAACGTGTATCTTCAAGGATTTAAGAAAAGTAAGCTATTATGCAAGAATTCAGAGCTGGTTTTAGGGATCACAGGGTAAAATTCATCTGAAAAATTTTACAATTAATTCATTCAGACCAGAGGTCAAGAAATAGAAAGCATAATTCAAATATTTTAGACTACAAATAAATGGGCACAAATGTCTGCTGTGTGATTGAGCTTAGTCCTCCTTCATGTTTCTTATGGCAGTTTTGAACTGTGGTCAAATCATTGTATGTGACCTAGAATGCTTCTGCTGCAGCCTGGGTAATGGGGTCATTACAGCATGCTTGTATTCTTAAGAGTTTTTTACAATTTTTCTTTTAGAATTTCCCTAGAGGTTACTGGTTTCTGTTTCTAAAACTACTTGTCAGATGAAGCATGTATGAGGTTGGAATTAACTGATTTTTCATTATAACTTCCTATTTTAGAAGAAAACCAGTGTGAACTGCTCAAGAACAATGGTCTTCCACTTATGATTCAGGTGCTAACTGAGTCTCAAGATGAGGAACTACACAAAGCTGCTACTTTTGTGCTGCAGAACTGCAAGCAAATGAGTAAGCTTACTGTTTGTGCTTGAAAAATCAGATAGTTGCGGTATTAAATTTCTCTCAACTTTCTAGATCATTTGAAGTGTAAAAGCTTTGTGATTCTTTGTACTCAAGATATTTATTTTCTGCATGAAAGTAGTATGCTGTCACCATAGAATGATTATGGTACTTAGGCAAGAAAAGTAAAAATTTCAACAATGTTGCAATAATGCATTTGTGTAACCCATGTATGTAGGTCCAGTCCGTAACATTTTCCATCTCCACCTGATGTGCATAATATTGATTTAACACCAAATTAGTATTCTATTCTGTGCACTTAGAGGCTAAACCAATGGATAATCAGGCCTGTAATCAAAGCTACAATTATTGTCATATTTTAAAATGTTATTAATTTTTAAAGCAGATTATATTTTTGGTCATCCTGATAAGTTTTTTTTAATTAACTGTGTAATACTGCCAATGAAATAGAAACATACTCTTTCCTTAATTCACTCAGTAGCGAAGGTGGTATGCAGTGCTAGTTAGTAAAAAACAAACAAAAAAAACCAAACATATATTTTGCAGTAAAAGCATACCTGAGAGTTTGGTTTAAACATAAAACTGAGGGGATATGGTGCTTTCCTGTGTCCATCACTGTGAAGTGTTTTTTTCTTTCTTTTAAGCTGTGTGAGAAAAGGAACTGTTGAGTTAAGAATAAATCCATGATAAAGTGATTCCTTAAAGCACAGCATTGTTGCTACAGCTGTAACTGCAAGCTCAATGATCACCTAACTGAATCACTGCACTTGCCTCTTGTAACTGCAGTTTGTCTTTGAAGTGTATTAATGTGTGTGTATAAATGTAGATCTACAGCAGGATCTCTTTTTCACTGGAAATTACTGTGGGGCTTGACCCTCAGAACACTAAAATATAATAAAAACTATAGGTATTCAGTGGTTAAATTTGGAATGTTACTTTTATTTTTGTTTTATATAGCTGAACAATTCTCCTTGAGAATAAATGAGAAGTCCCTAAGTGTGAAAAAAGCAGAAGAGCTGGAGGTGGACATGCAAATCAGAGGAAGAAGTCAACAAAACTGCTGGAAGAAAGCAAAAGACATTCTGCACAGAATAAACTTGATTGAAAAAGAACATGATGAAATTGGAATGTTTATGAAGGTAGGGTAAAACTATACAGGTTTTCTGAGTCTAAGGAGTTATAGGAAATAAACCATTAAGATAATTTCATTGTGAGCTAGGAAATGAAAGAAAACATTGGATGTATGAGAAACTACAGCCTTCAGCTTTTACTGTTAGTGCACATAATGCATACTTAGAAATACAAACTTATAAGTGTGCAGTGCAATCAGGAAACATTTATATTCTTATGAGCTATTTTAGCTGATTGTTAAATCAGATTTTCTATGAAGTTGAGATCATTTAGGTTGTAACATAGCTCGATTTTTCTTTTAATTGCTGATAATTTTTCTTTGTAATCTTATTATTATTTGCATACTTGAAATGTCCATGATTGTACTGCTGTGACAGGATAGCTAATGGCCAAATGTGAACACAGAATATGGTATCATTATTCCACATTTTCTTTGTGCTATGTAACTAGATGGTATCTCTGACTGTGGAGTAACAATTCTTGTGTTACTTAGCTGGATAATAACTGCCCTTCAACTCTTGGCAGCTGTACTGTTTTGTTGGCTCTTAGTCAGTCAGGAGTTAAACTGCTCTATTCTAGTTAATCTTGTTAATAGCTGTATTTAGCATTTTTAATAGAGCTTGTTTAGTCATTAACAAATGCTTTTCAATAAAGGAAGGAGCAGAAGGAAGACTGTTTGACAGGAGTTCAGAAGCCAATACTGACGCATCAAAATCCCATGAAGTGAATCCCAGTGATACAAAAGCATGTGTAGAAAGAACATGCAAAGAATTGTGTGGTCCACAGTTAACTTCTAAGTTGGATGATCAAGTTCTTGCTCTAGCTATAAATTCTTCTGCACTGACTGTGAATCCAGTAAATGCTTCTGCTAGAAAGAGTAAACAGAATGATATTCCACATTCAGTTTATGAGATGCAGTCAGACACTGCAATTCAAAGTCATAGTGTAAATGAAAAAACAGCTTGTGAAAAAAGTCAGTCTATTCTTCAGGTAAGGTAGGTATCTTGCATCAAAGCAAAATTAGTAAGTTGTTCTTTATTATAATTTCCTAATTGAATGTCAGCCTTTTCAATTACTGCTTTGTCTTTTGCTACAAGTGAAAAGCTGTAAATGTTTGCTGTCCAGCAGGAAAATAGTCTATGCAAGTGTTTTTGACAACAGAAAGCAAAGATTATAGAATCTGCAGTACCATCATCTGTAAAGTCCTTTTTTCTCTTAATTGATAGGATTCTGATGGTGAGTATGGTGAGCCTCTAACAGGCCACATTCTAATGCCTTAAGCCTAGTGGTGAGAAAGCATCCATAGATTGTGGCCTTCAAATTCTTACTGATTAGATGAGGAATTGATCTGTTGGTGTGGATGAAACCAAAGTACTTCTGTAATATGCATATACAAGGAGAACGGCAGTTATAGAACAGTTCTGTAAGAACTTGCGTTTTAATGTCTGTTTTTCTTCTTATGCTTCTCTTCCTTCCTTGCTCTTTATCCATTGCTCTGCTAAGTGGGAAGAAAAAGATGTATACAGTTATTCTGCTGTTCTCTTGCTTTGCCCACTTGTCTCACAGAATGCTTGTTTTCCTGTTTTCCTTCTCATGGTCATCTTTCTTACTGCTAAAGAAAAGTTTACAATCTGCAAGAATAATTGTGATACCACAGCAACGTGTTGGTTGCATAAAAACAATTGCTACATTCTGTGCAAACTGTAGTATTCTGCAAACCGTGGAAGTTGAATGTGTACTAAAATGTGACATAAACTGTAATTGAAAATGTCTCTGGAAGCCAGCACTCAGAAAACACTGTATTCCTGATGCTGGAACAGGCGTGCTGAGCAGCACTGCAAGGAATGCTAATAGCAGACACTGCATGCTTCTTGCTAGGTAACTTGGGATAAGTAGAATAGGTAATAAATAGAAATGTTTTTTAGAATTTTCTTTGATTTTTGTTTACTGTGCTTTTTGTTTTGTCCCTGGAATTTGTGTATTAATGTATAGTTCAATGTGTTTTAAAATTTCTTCACATTGTTAATCTTTCTAGGAAAGGCTTATTTCAACAACCAGTGAAGGCTATTAAACATATGAAATGGGCAAGCACATCAGGTACAAGTAGCTAAACATATTATTTTTAGATAATTTTGTTTTAAATTAACTTCTAATGCTTGCTTTTATCACTACTTTTTATCAGGTATAATTAGATGACAAAATACATTATGTATATTCTGTAACTGTTTAAATAATTTTGGAATTTTATATTGTACACAATTTTACTAGGATAATTTGATCTGCTTTTATTATAATTTTTTTTCCTTTTTTAACTATTCAAATGAATGTCTTACAGATAAATACTTAAAGTCAAGTCTGAATGCAATCTATACTGAAAAGTATAAGCCCTTAATAGAAAATGTGCAAGGGAACTGCTTTTGTACTGTTCTTGTAAGAGCAAGGATAGAATCTACCTGAGTGAGTGATTTCTGCCTGAAGCTGTGTTGAGTGCTTGTAGATGGTTGTAGGATGATGTTTTTTAGATTTGCATTGATCTTCTTTCTCTGGGGTATTTATTTCAGAATTAGGATCTGGTCAGTCAAATCTTTACTCATAATGTAGTTTACTATTAATTTATAAAACCATTCATTAATTTACTGTTTGGTCAGAATGGTAGCTTTACAAGGGTCCAAGCTGATCTCCATATACAATTATTTAGATAGAGAATAAGTATTATTCCAGTACATCACACTTTGAGCATCTGATTCTAAATATTGATAATGTTCATTTGACTTCATTAAGCAGTGTGAGCTTACAAGGCTTTTGGTCTGTTCAAGTTCAAGCAATATGCTTCATTAGTAAAGTGAATTAAAAAAGCAAGCATTGAATTAAATGTAATTATTCTGGGTGTATAACAATGTCAATCCTTTTAACTGTTATGCCAATTAAACTCCTTAGTAATCTACTAATAGAAAATACAACTGAACATTGGTATGCTCGTGTGTGATTTCTGCAGAAAAACATAGCTTGCATTTTCTTCCTAATGTTTTTTTTTTTCTTCCAACTTCAGACCAACATTCATTCTATTCAGACATAACCAAGGAAGAAAAAAGTCATTTGATTACAACTGCATCCCTTAAAATGACAGACTTCATGTGTTTAGGTAAGTAGCTCAGGTCTTTCTTTGCTGAGTTCAGAAAAGAAGAATTAAAGAATCAACAATTCAGCAAGTAAACTTGGCATTACAGAAATTACTTATTCTGTAACTTTTTAATCTGCATCCTTTTTAATCTGCATTTAAAATAAAACAAATGTTGACATAGAGCTAACCTATTCCAATTTTGTTTAATGTCTTTCCTCAAGCTTAAAAGAGCATGTTGTAGCTACAAGAATAATTGGGAGCAGCTGTTTTTTTCTTTTTCTCTTTTTGGAAAGAAGGAGGGAAAAAAATGGAGCCCTGTTCAATTTCTTCCTGTATTCATCTAGCTAAGCCTCTAACTATTATGCAGTTCTTTTTTTCCTGCCTTACTGCTGTTGAATACAAACAATTCTGAGATGTGTAATGAAAACTTGGACATTAATTGTAGATCATAGTCAGCAAAATTCTGGATTTTACAATGAGTACCATCCCTATTTTTTTCCCAGGTTGTACAACAACAGGACTGTCTTCCAATAGCAGAACTTTTAGTAAGATGTTGCAGACTTGTCCATACCTGTGTGGCCGTCACAGAGTCATTCTGGAAGCTGAAGAGAGATATAAAAAGAAACTTCAGAAATCATCTGGTGCTAACAAAAGACATGAAGCTTATGAGAGTAATTATTTTGTTGATTGTATTTTACTAGCTGTCCTAATTCTTTTAAACTGCGTTTTGAGTTCCAGACTTGTTTGGCCTGATTCTGATCATCCTACTCTTGTAAGCTCACTTGTATTATGTGATTTACCACTAATTTGTGCTAAATGAGGTTGGAGCTACTCGCTTCTGTTTTGAGTTGGTGTACTTGAATCTTGTACTTGAAGCAGTGGTGAATCTTCATTGCAAGCAACGCTTTCTTGTTTGCCCGAGTTTGTCAAATATTAATAGAAGAGAGTATAGGAAGCTGAAATAAATGTGAATGGATGAATCTTGTAAGAAGCTTGTTTCATTCTAGTATGAACTGCCAAAGGATGTAAGAGGCCTATAATTATTAATCATAATTTTTAATTAAAGTGCATCTGATGATTTTATGGTTTGAAAGAAGCATTTAAAAGAAAAAAAAGATCAGTTTTCTGGCATTTTTAATGGTGTCCATTTGATATTTTCTAGAAATAGTACTGACTCCAGTGAAGAAAGGGAAACTGCTAGTAGAGACACCTTTAAAGAGGAATCAGGACAATTTTCAAAGTAAGGCCTTAACTTGGAAGTCAGTGCAGAAACCATCTATTGTCTGAATTATTCTCTTCCAGGGCTTCACCACAAGAGCTTGTGGATAGGAGTTATAATGAAGTTCTGTGGATTCTGTCAAAAATCTGTCAGACGATGTGCATTCTATAATTGTAAAACTATTACACTACTTCACAATTAAGTTTTCTGGTACATCGTTGAATCCTGCTAGGACTATTTTTGTGCCTATTTTTTGTTTTGTTTTGGTGCTTAAGATGTAGAAAGGTAGTCGGATCAGAGCACAGTGCATCTGACTGTTCTTGGATTCGACATAATTCTATTATACCACTATATAGCTGTGTTATTCTATAATACCTGCTTTTGTTCCATCTTGGAATTCTGACAGGCACTTGAGTTTCTATGTGCTAAATAGCTAGATGTGTAAAACTTCAATATACAACAATACTGGAACAAGTATCAGAAAAGTATCAGAAAGCAAAGTATCAGCAAATAAAGTGAATAAGGTATTTTTTACCTGCCCTGCATTATGAGGGGTTGAATAAGATGTTAACAACAAATGGAGATAGAAAAGTGAGGATAAGTTCCATCAGTTGCCCCTTTAAAAAAAACAAAACAAAACCAAAAACTGGGTATCTTGATAATGCACAACTGTTCATTTGTAAATAGCAGAGTATGCATCTTTTAAAATATTCTATAGCATAGTGAGAACCAAGTTTTATTAACTCTTTTCATTACTCTGCAGATGCATATATTATACATAACTCACAACGAATTTTCTTTCGTGATTCTGGGTACATCCTGCAGAGCTTTAACTGTGGTCATGAAATAATAACAGTCATAGAGCACTAACCAGTACTGTCTTTTAGGATTGATGACTGGAAGCCTTAACATAGGCTAAGGCAGCTTTCTAAATCAGTACTTAAATTTTTGAATATTAATATTACTTTAAAAAAAATCCCATTTTTGAAAATCAGCCCACGCATCAGGGATTTCTTTTTAGTGATCTCTTTCCAAAATTTCTGTTTACTTCATTATTTAATTAATTTCTGGCAATGGCTAGTGGATGATTTTTATTTTTAAATCAGATTCAAAAACAACTAATTTGCCTCACGACACTCATGAGAATTTCAAAAGCTTTTCTGAAAAGAATAGTTTGTTTCATCTTAAGAACCCATTACACCAATATATTACTTCTAGCAATTAAACATTTTCTGAAGTTAACTAGGTTTTTCAGTCTTTCTTCAGAAACCAGATGGTAACATGGCTCAGAAGATATCGTAAGTTTTAGTTCCTGACATTTACCTGTGCTTTGCTGTTTTGTATTTTTGAAAGTAAAATACATAATGTTTTGTTTTTAAGGTATTCTTTTGACTCCAATTAGAAAAAGCAAACCCAATACTTTGAATGGATATGAACATAATAAAAATACTCAGTTAACTGAAGAATATAACTTGCAACCAACATATGAAAAATGTGAGTATCACCAGAAAATTAGTTCTGTAACAAGCATAACTGAAAGATCAGGTTTTACCTTTAGTTTGGGGCACTGAAAAAAGTGTTTGTGTTAGCTGCTGGAGAGAAATGGCTGAGGATTTTAATAGGCATTCTTGTAGCTTTGATCATAAGATCACCTAAGTTTATTTTCAGTTAAATCTTCTTGTTTGCTAGTTGCTTCCAGTACCTAACTAATTCAGACATGTTAATGCCAATAATGAGAAAAAGATCTAATGAGAAATAGATATTAGTAACAAGGCAACATGTGAATATTCATGTTCGTTAGAAGAAATGCTCCTTCCCAGCACTAGAGTCAGTCTTACAGTTGAGTTCAGTTAGTTCAGAGTAACTGAGGGTTGGCCTTCAGAGTTTCATAGCCGTCCAAAAAAAGATAAGTTGCAAACTTGGAGAGAAAGTGTGAAAGAAATGTGCAGCCAGGAATGCCAAAAGAGAAAATTGTTAACAGGTTAAAATAAAATTGTTTACATTCACGTGACAGAGATGAGGTTACCTGTGTGCAGCCTTATACACTTGTCTTTATATTTGTAAAATCATGGGAAACTGTGTAATTCCGTTTGAAGTCACCTTTAACAGGAGCCCAATACCTTAGTGAAACATATTAAATACGGATCTTTCCTTGCTGATTCTACTGCAGTCATAGTGGCATATCCCTGAAACAAGTTAACTGTTTTTTTATTGTTAGTTATTTTCAAATAATGGAAATAGAAGTATGCTTATGTCCTGAGCTTGTGAAAGTTGGCACAGTATAGAAATGGTACATACCTAAAAGAAATAGCTGTCCTGACTGGAAAACAAATACTGAGAGTGTAAGTTATGTAAGCACAACAAAAATATAGTATTTTTCTGTTGACACTTCCCTTTATCTCAGTAAAAGGATGACAGTGAAGAAAAGGCTGAACGTAACATGTATAAAAAATGTCATTGTATTGACTGTTTGTTTGCTGGCAACATAATCTCAACTAGTTCTGAACAATAATGCATTACTTCTGTATGTGAAATATTATGTAAGTTGACATAATTCTTAATTACATCAAAACAAATACAGAACAGTGAGAAAAATATCCAGGTGATATAAACACAAGAGCTTTAAACAAAAGAAGAACCTGAAAAAATTTCACAAGTGAAGAAATTAATGATCTTTTAAAGAGAGTAAAATAAATGGGTAATCACTGGAATTTTATTTTTTGTTGTGCTATCCATTTCAGAAAGGACTGACAAATGCTAATCTTTCTGAGAAATACAACAGGTTACAGGTAAATGTCAAACTTTCTGCAAATCATATGTACTTACGGGTCTTTTTTTTTTTTGAGCTTTTGTCCCTGATTTGGCTTGCAAAGAACCATGGGATGAAGAATTGGCAACCCGTGGGGCTGATCTTTGTGTCATTTCAATGCTGTGCACACTTAGTTTTGAATGGTCTCTGATGTAATCTAATCGTTTTTTACGCTAATAGGGAACTGAACTGGGAAGCGCTAGAGTGGCACCTGATACAAAGTTTCAGCTGAGGGCTGAATTAATACCCATGTTTTCTAGGAAGTGGATCTGTTCTTGGTTCAGTGAATTGGTGGGGGTCTGTGAGATGTTCTGTTGCAGCTTTTGCTTTGTTTCATGTGTATGCTCCTTACACAGAAGTGTGGTCTATATATGGAGTAGGTAATATTTCTGCTGTACTCTCAGTAAATGTGTATGTGGGGGGGAACTACTGACAGCCATTTTTACTCTGAAATCTTTTCTAAAATTGTACTGTTTTGTGACAATGGTTGTCTTGATATTTTTATCTCCTGTTTTGCAGAAACAAGAAAAGCAAGGATCATCATCAAAGTCTTTCAGGAGGATTTTGGATTTTGATGCATGAAGTTGAAGAACAGCATTAATAACAGTGAGGTGCAGTCACAACAATTCCAACTTCTAGAGAATTTAGATGAGTTTGGACTCATTTTGTACTGCTAACATTCATAACATATTGTTATGCTTTGCAGACTTCAGTTAAATTGTAAGTTTTTATAAAGCCTTTACCAGTAAAAGTTACTTTCATTTTTAAAAAATGTAAACTAATTATAAACTTTTGATTGTGACAATTAATTTGGCTTTGAGCATTTTTAGTTTGCTTCATCCCATTTGCAAGAAAAGGCTTATTGCCTGAAGCTGGTAAGAAGCAGTGTTCTGACTTCCTCCTTCTTCATCAGTGAAATTAGCAGCTGAAAGACTTTGTCATGGGTTTGGTGTGTGGGGAAAACTGGATACATTGTCAAACATGTAGAAGAGATGCAGCCAGGTCAGCAATTCAAATTAATGGTTGGCAGAAATGCTTGAGTGAGTGTGGAGGTGGTAAAAACCTTCCTAATGATATCAAAGCATCTATGATATAAATGTTAGTAAGTACTAAATTGGAGAATGCAATTTGTTGGAAATAATCAATAAATCTACATGCTAGTGGAATTTCTGGACACAAAATTGGGTACTTTTAGAGAGGACAGTGGGTAGAACAATCTTTGATATTCTTATATCCTGTCTCACACAAAATTATTTGCAAATGTCTATGGCAGAAAACACCAAATGTATGTTTGAAAACTGCTGAGTGTAGTGGATGAATGGGTACAAGTCAATGGTAATACAGAGCTCGTGGAAATGGCAGAACTTGCAGATGGAACACTTAGTGTGTGGTTCATCTGCAGTCTTGCTTGACTGGTATGAGTGACTTGGATGATATTTGTGGACCTACATGAAATACTGCAGCTGTGAACGACTGGTAAATTGTAACTACTGGTAAATTTGATTTCATTTTATGGTGGAACTTCTTTGCTTGCTGTTCAAGTTAGTGAGCAGAGCCACTGTTTCTGTTTAGTTCATAATATTTACTTAATCTTTAGGGTAAGCCTTAGTGACTCGTTTTTCTTTTTTTTGTGATGGCCTTATTATTTGAATTTTGATCGTTAGTTTAGAATGGCAAAAACTTAGTTACTTGGCTGTAGGCTACCACAGTCATGCAGCTCAAGTGCTTAAAAACAAGCATGATAACCTGGAGTGGAAGCATCAGATAATGCTAATATAATAAATAGGGCTTTTAATAGTTTTCATCTTTAACACTTCCTTTTTATTTTTACTCAAATACTCAACAACTGTTACAATGCCTCGAGGCTGTCTTGCCTATCCTCCTTACTCGAGGTGTGTAAGAAGGGCTGTGCATGCTCCCTTACGTCTCACTGACTCTCGTTCTAGAACACACCACTTCCTCCCCGCTCCATCCGTGCCGCACAGCGCCTTCGCCCTCCTGCAGCGCGGGCGGAGCCGCGCCGTGCCCGCCGCCACCAGGGGGCGCTGCCGTGCCGGCACCGCCCAGAGCGGGGGGCGCTGCCGGGGCTGCCCGGGCGCCGCCTGATCGGAACGCGGCGCGGCAGCGAGCGGCTGACGGCCGCCAGGGGCGGGGCGCGGCCGGGCGGCGGCGAACGGCTGCGGGGCCGGGAGAGCGGCTGGCGGCCGTGCGGGCGGGCCGGGGCGAGGGAGGAACGGGGTCCTCGGCGGGCCCGGGTGAGGTCACTCTTTGTGGCGGCGGTTGGCAAGATGGCGCCGGTGCTGGTGGAGAAGAAGCTGCTGGGGCCGGACGGGCCCGGCGGCGCCGATCTCCCCAGCGAGGAGGAGGAAGGGCAGAACCTGTGGTGAGCGGCCGGGCCGGGGCGACGCGCCTTCCGGGACGGCGGGCCGCGCCGCCGGGCGTCCCGCGTCCGTCACGGTGGGGCAGCCTGCCTGACGGGGCCGCCTGCGCTCATCTGCGGCCGGGAGCAGCCGCGGGCCTCGGCCGGGCCCGGGCCGAGCGAGCGTCCCGCGCAGCCGGGGCAGGGCCGCGAGGCGGCCGCGCTCGGGCGCCGCTGGCGGGAGTGGGAGCGGGCGGGGCGCGGCGGGCAGCCCCGAGGCACGGCTCGGGCCGCGTCCGTGTCGCCGGGGCGGCTCTTACCGCGCGGGGACCGGGGGGATGGGGTCCGGGAGGCTGCAGCGCTCGTTCGTAGGCATGGTCTCTTGAAAACAGCGGTAACGGAGGGAAAACGCGTGAGCGAAATACGGTGATGGATTGTGGGAAGAGTTAGTCATCAATTGGAAAGTAATGCATCGCAGTGACGTGACTGCTGCTGAGAGAGAAAAACTTCACTGCCTGTGCTCTAGGGATTGTAAATCTCTACCTGCAAAGGTGACTTATTTCTGGAGGTGTTAGAGAAATGAACTGACATTCTTACCTGTCTGTACCTGGTTTGTGAACGGGGTGGGTGCCCCAGCCTGTATGGGGTGCGGAACTCGGGGCGCTGTCAGGGAGCTCTGTGTGTCCCAGCTGTCGGCCTGACTGTACCTTCTGCCTTTCCAGGTCATCGATACTAAGCGAGGTTTCCACCCGGTCGAGATCCAAACTGCCCTCTGGCAAAAATATCCTTGTTTTTGGTAAGTTGCAGTTGCAGGAACGCGGTCCGTCTGCTTTCTGTAGAGGCAAAGCACGTTGAGAACAATGATATGAACACACTGACGCATCAGTTGGATAAAATTAGCTCCTGTAACATGATCTGTGGTGTTCTTTTCTTCAGGCTGGCAGTTTTACTTTCTTTTTGGTTTATGCTGCTAGCTTGTAATGTATAGTTAGATAAATGGGAAGTAGTGATAGACAGTGGAGTGCTTCTTTCTTATTGTTATAAACCAGTAGATTGAGCTGGGATACTTGGAAAAAAAAACCCAGCAGGTATAGGCCAAAAGTACACAAGAAGACTTTTTGTTTCCAGGTGCACTTTGAAATTCTGTTCAAATTAATTCTGAAACTGTCTTTTTCTTTCCTGTAAAAACTTACTGGCAGGTGATGATGGCTCAGGTAAAACCACGCTTATGGCTAAAATACAGGGAGCGGAATATGGCAAAAAAGGAAGAGGACTGGAATACTTATATCTAAATATTCACGATGAAGACAGAGATGGTAAGGTCATCTTATATGTAATCTGTTTATGTAATTAGCTGACATGTTTTTATGTAACTCTGGTTTTAACTTTGGGTTACACCCAAGTAGCCGGTTCCAGTGTTGTATGTTCTGTAGGGTATATTGATTTCTTAAGTGAAGGGCACTTTATGATCAGATTTGGTCTTGGTCTATTTCTTGCCTGTTTTATAGCTTCACCTGTGAATGAGGTAGAAGTGCACTTGATCTATTGGTGTAGCTTGGGATTCAATTAATTTCAAGGTAGGTAAGTCTGCTGGTGTTGAGTTACACAGAGATTATTTTCTTTTGGTAGAACTGCTTTACAATTACAGAAAGGTTGTGATACATCATCAAAATGTAATATGGATATCAGATCAAAATTTAATATGAATTTTGGCGTTTAAGGTTTTCTTGGTTTCTTGAGCGGTGTGTGGAATTTTGGTGAACTGTAGCTGCGCCATTTTGTTAAAGTTGAATGAGCAAAGAACAGAACATGAAGTCAGAATTAGTATTTCTCAAATTTTGGCTTTTCTCACTGTCCCTTTTTGTTACTGTTGGTGATGATGATGGTAGCTCTTGTTTTTAGTGTTTGGAAAGCAAGAGGCTGGTGTAATGGTGAGAATAGCACTAATCTCATGTCATCTACTCTGCTGAAGGTTAGAGTCAGGAAGAGATGAAGAGTGAGCACATTATCCTTGCTCCTAAATCTGCCTGTGTCATTTGGGCGAACTACTGAACCTCTTTGTGCTAGTTTTCCTCTGAGAACTGGGAATGGTGGTCTTCCTGTTCATGACCTTTTGAGTTTACAGTCGGGAAGAAGGAAGCAATGATGGTAGTTTAACTATGTTTCTGAAAGAAAGATGAACTGGGAATATCCTATTGTGACATTTTGGTAATGGAAATGTACTGAAGGTTTGCTTGAGTTATTAAGTACTGTATGTGTCTGGTTGTTATGGAGATTGGTCTAGTGCTCATGTGGTAATAAACTGTCGTTAGATACTCGATTGGTGCAGTTCAAGTATGAGTGCATTGCCTGTGTCATCAGTGGGTGCCTGATCTTACAGTTCCTAAAAATGTTCTGTGGTGTAAGTTTCAGTATTGAGGTCATTCCTTACTGCTTGAGGACTTTCACGTGTATGCTTCCTCACTGTGTATCATCTTCTTCAGTACTGTGTAAATAGATCAGAGTGAAGAAACCCTAGGGCTGCAAAGATGCTGCGTGATAGCGAGCTTAGGGCAGCTACAAAGGGGATGGTATTACAAGCAGATGTAACATAACATAAGTTAGATGTGATGTTCTTAATGGTGCTATTAAGCCTCAAGTATATCCCTACTCTGGAAATATTTGGGGGCTATTCCTGAAAGCGTTAAGTATTTGTGGTGGTTAGGAGGGGCTTGTTGTAAGAACTCTGGCAGTGTGTAGCGGGAAAAAATCAGACCTTTTTGACTAGCTGACTCAGCTGGATAATTCAGGTTTTCATGCATCCCTTTAGTAGATGTGTTAGGATCTAATAATATCTCCATCTTTCCTTTTTGTCTTGTTAGCGTCATCAGCAAGCTAAATAAATAGCAAAGTGGGTCAGGACCTCCTAACAGACGGAGTTAACACTGATTTCTCCATACATGCTCTATTTTGTTTTTTTAACTCTTCATATGCTTTCAGTGTGTGTGTATTTGGATACAGTTTTGGGAACAAAACCTTTGTAACTGTCCAACAGTATTTGGAAGTCATGAAGAAACAAGAGATAGGCAGTCAGAAGCTCACTGCCATATATTCATTTTTGAGGGTATCTGCTTTTTACTCTAGTCTGTACTTGAGACCAACAAACCACATGGATTTATTTCCGGAGGTGTCAAGTCAACACTGATAACTGAACCACTGTGTCAGGGTGAAGAAGGTCTTGTCAGTTTCTTTCCCAAATGCTGGGAGATGACTTTTCTGTAAGCCCTTTTTTCCTTTTTGGAAGAGTTTATTAGTTCCATGAAAAATATTTTCATTATAGTGCGGAGTCATTATCTACTTCCTATCTCACTTTGCAAATCTTAAGGAAATCTTCTGTGTTGCTTCTTATTTCCATCTCCTGCTCCCTTTCCTGTGTTGCTTCTTAAAAGATGTTTGTATCTGACTCTTATGTTTGAAGGAGAGTCACTTTGCTTCATGCTGGGTGACCCTGGGTGCATGATTTAGTTTACTGTTGTCTGTTTACCTAAGTTACACAGATGCATATAAAAATTTTTGAGCACCTCAGTGCTTAATATTAATGTTAATAGCCCACTGACTTGTTTGTTTTCATTGGCAGTGGTGGATACCTAGCTTGGGTGTCAAAATGCGTGTTTGGTTCGGTTCTGTTTCTGTCAGGCATAAGATGGTTGCTGTAACACGTGCTGACTGGACCTCTTCTACCTGAAAAATTTCCTCCTTAAGGTACTATCCCAAATTCTGCCTAGGCTAAGGCATTTGTTTATGTAGAGACTCAGGGACACCTAACCAGCAGTACTAAGAGAGGATTCTCCTAAGATACAGTATCCTTTGAGCATATGGCTTCTATGTATATGGCAATTCAGTTCATCTGGATGAAAGTACTTACAGCACTAGCTGTAGAGCTATCTCAGAATATTTAATGGCCTTGGAGCTCAGGCCCTAGAATCCTCTGTTAGTGGCATTTCCCAGGATGTAAGTTAGAATTTTTTGCCTTTGTGTTGAGCAGATGTCTTTGTGTCTGTGCTAGTCTGTTTGCTTTTGAGAGCTGTCTTAGTTGGGAGGGTGTAGATGGGTTTATTATTTTTTACAGGGTTTATTTCTGGAGTAGCTTTCAGACTCTCATAGGATGATAGGTCACAGTTAAAGAGAGGGTGTGCAGCAGGTCATTGAAATAAACTACATCAGCTGTTCAGGTGTCTGGCTTTGTAGCAATGCCCATATGGGTGAGCAGGCAATTATAAATACCATATAAATACCATAGAGATCTTTCAGTTGGTCTTCAGATTTCCTCTGCAATACAGTTGGCTCTGGCTGTGCCAAATATGCAGGTGAGATACAGTCATTCATACTTGTAAGAAAATCAAGTAGTTGTTTTTTTTTGCCTCAGGTTTGGACTGGCCTCAGTCATATCATGTACATATTCCAGCTGAACTAGTTATTCTAGCGTGAGCCAAGGGCTGCTGGTTTCAAATGGGAAATTTTTTTGTCAACATCTTTAAACTAATTCTACTGAAAGTGATTTTCTTCTGTTTTCTTCCACATATGGCTTTGATAAGGCATATCTAATTAGCACTGATACATTTTGAATAAAGGAGATGTCATTGCACTTCACAGAATCAAACTTCTAAAGTAAAATTCATCAAAGATGGAAAACCCTTTTCGGGGCTTAAGGTTAAAGTATTGACAGGATTTGGAGATGTAGTCTTAGCAGTGATTGTAATAGTCTTTAGTTCGCAACACCTGTTACTCCAGCAGGATCTAGTAATTATTTGCTCTGTGTTGGCATCTTGTGTCGTAGCCATGATGAAAGGTCCAGTTAACATTCACATCGTATGACTAATAGGGAGCTTGACGCGGTGCTGACAAAGTTGAATTTGCCTTCTAGTCCTTGCCAAACTGTAAACAAGCAGTGCTGTAGCTTTCGGTGTGTTTTATATTCGTAGCAATCCCAAACTATACCTGATGGTTATCTTTTTACTTTAAGAATGGAGGAAAACCTTTCACTTTTTATTTTCGTGTGGTGTTATCTTTAAAAAAAAAAAAAAAAAAAAAAGCAAGAAAACAACGGCACAATTCTGTTACATAAATGTGAGAGTTGGGCTTCCAGCCTTCTTGGCAGGTGGATTTCATCTGAGTGACAGTTCCACCGTGCATTCTAGATGTTAAGTACAAACTAAACCCTTTAGTAAGACAAAGGTGTTTAGTAAACAAAATCTTTCCAACCTTTAGTTACTGGCTTAAAAAAGCAGCTGCAAATCAGTGAATTAAGTTGTTCGTTGAATTTTGTTACCTGCTAGGATGTGGAAGTCCTTTTTGTGATTGAAACAGTCACCACAGGAGAAACTGTTGAAGTGCAAATGAGAGTTGTAACTTTTTATAGCTTATAGGCAGGCTTCGGTTGGTTTTCTAAAAGTTTAATGATTGCTTGGAGAAGACACTGTGCTATTAACTGTCTCTTAAGAACCTCTGACTTATAGAAACCCCTTGGGGTTATCTGCTGGTAGATTTCTCTGGGAATGTGCAAAGGGATGCATGGGAAAAGAGAATCCTGTGCAGAGGATTTGTGTACTGTTGTAGTTGTGATCACGTTTTTTGCCAAACTTCTACGAGACTTTCCCTCAGTCTTTAGAGTCCTTCCAATAGGTTTTGATTCATCATCCAATACTGTGACAGTCCTTTGTGAGCATGGGGAGGAGAGAAGGGACAAACAATTGATGAATGGCGTATTTTTAAATACGCAATAATTATTTTAACTGCTCCCCGCAAAAGAGAGTTCTGACGTGCCCAAATTGGCAGTAAGATCTTTAATTAATTGGGAAGCATAACTGTTGGCCTTTGTGATGAGTGATGATTGAATGCCCTGTGATACCCTAGCAGTACCTGAGTAGGAGGATAACAGAGATGCAGAAGAAAGACTGCTTGTGTACAGCATCTTGATGTAGTCTGTCTGTAATTTGGACTGTTCTGTAATGTTATTCGAGACCTAATTAGCAAGAGAGATATATGTGTATCTCTGCGCTCTTTTCTCCTTCCAATTTCTTCAGTCAAATTTTTGCCTTTTTCTAGAGCCAACGTTTTTTTATCCTGATGGATTTTTTTTTTTCTTGAAGTTCTGACAGCCACAGAGACTGGATTTATTTTGTGCAGCTGAAAGATTTGGAACACATGTCAAGGAAATGCAGGGACAACTGATCATAAAACTCAGTAGCAGTTTTGAAAATCTGTGCTCTGCAGGGATTGGCTTGCAGGCTGAGTGCATGCATTTCATAATTCACCTCTCATCTGTAATGCTTGTGGAGACCCAATGTTCCCGCCAGACATCTGGAATAGAACGGAGAATGCTTTGGAACAGATACTACAAAGAGTCTCCTAAAAACAACAAAGGGACTTGCATCTTTTCCAGTGGAAGTTTCTGAGGATAATGTAATTTGATTAGACTTGGTTGTCCAGAGTGCCTGATGCATCACTCCTGGATGATGCTGCATTTTCAGCTTCTTCTGTTCTTGGCAAAGTTCATGCTTGCTGTCTGTCCCAGGGGATTATTTCCCCTTGCGTTTCAACAAAAATTGTTTGATCTCTATTCAGGTGCTATGGGGAGAGACACAAAAACTAAAATACCAAGTCTTTTGTCCTGTACTAATTCTGTGAAGAGACTGTAAGTGGAAGCCAGTGTTAAGTCACTGTGAATTAAGAGCAGATAGCTTTAAAGTTTGGTAGGTTTTACGTTTATCCTGTGTTTGGCTCCTCCTACTTCTTTGCTAGAGACCTAAGCTGCTTACTGCTTGTATCTTGTTTGCAGCTTAGTTCTGTTGTGAGATGTCTTGGGTTTGTTAAAGCAGTGTCTGAGGGACACTTAAGGTTTCTGACTGAATGCAGCTGTGCCCACCCTCTTTGGAACTCGGCATTACACATGTGTTAGCTGGGCGCTTGATTTACTCGCCATGTACTTGTTTCAAGTTGAGTACGGCCGTCTGATATCCAAAAGCTGTTGTGTCGCTGGTCAATAGTAAAAGCCAAGGAACTGAATGTTAAACAAGAAGATTCTGAATCAGGAACAGTCCTGTTTAAATATGGAGGCATCTACCAATTAATGGAGGCATTTGTATGTGCACCTGTGTGAAACTGACAAGATCTGCTGGTAGCTGTGCTCTGCTCTTTCCTTTGACACTGAAGAAGTCCTCTATTTTACTCCTATGCTTGCAAAGCAGCAGGCTGACATCCTCTGAGCTACAACTGTGCTTTTTCTTTTCAGATCATACTCGCTGTAATGTTTGGATTCTGGATGGAGACTTATACAATAAAGGGCTGCTGAAGTTTGCTGTTTCTGCCGAATCCCTGCAGGACACCATTGTGGTCTTTGTTGCGGATATGTCTAGACCTTGGACTGTTATGGAGTCTTTACAGAAATGGGCCAGTGTCTTGCAAGAACATATTGATAAGCTGAAAATTCCTCCGGAAGAAATGAGAGACATGGAACAGAAGTGTAAGTCTTTGTGCATCCCTACGTAATTGCTTTTTTTTTTTTTTTTTTGACCTGTCTCTTGTCTCTTTGGTAATGATTAGTATCTTCTGGTTAGTGTTTTGAGAATGCATTGAATAACAGTTACTTCGAGGTTATGAACATAACACTGATCCAAGTAGATTGTTAGGCTTTAAAAGAACTCTTTCAGTTTTGTTGTGCTAGCAAAATTTCAGGTGAGTTGTCTAAATTGCTTGTAATCATGAGGTTTTGATAATTTTTTTTTTTAACTGTTTCTTAAAAAGTCAACTATACAGAATCATGTTTTTAAAAACATTGTCAGAATTCAGCAGCAAAGTGAGCTGTCTGCTTTCCTGTGGTATCCAAAGCAGGCTCCATTCCCTACTATGTATGTTCCCAGTATATTTCTTTGCCCTTGCTTTTCATGAGCCTCAGACCGTGGTCCTGGTATGTCTCACTGTGGCTGTTCTTACCCTGTGACTTTAGGAATGTTGTATAAATTTAGTTTCTTCCCTGGCATAGCTGTGGCAGGAAGGAATCTGGCACAGGCAAGCAGTCACTGCTGCAGTACTGCTTCCTGCAGCTTCTTTCCTTCTGAAATAATTTGGAGAGTTCTTACAGACTTCTGTACTCAAATTGAATTACTCCAAAAATAAATTTCTTCAGTGGAAAAGATCTTAGCAACATGCTCCTTTGCAGCTCAAGTGCAGATGGATACTGATTCTGGGTGGGCACTGCTTTCTGTTGTTGGTAGTTTGTTTTTTGCAGAACTGGTTGCTGTGTTTACACCTCAGCAAATTCTGACTCGTAGCTTCCTTAAGCTCACTTTAGGGAGCAGTGTAATCTGTTTGGCATGTGGGCATTCAGATATATTTCTATAGCTGATCTCCTTTCTGAATGTTAAATACTGCTTTCCCAAAAGGCAGTGCCTACACCCTGCTGGTTCAAGTATATCCTTGCTGATTGAAGCCATCTGTGGTTTGATCATTAGATTATATTAAATAAAAAATAATAAGGGAAAAAGCATTTTTTTTAGGAGCAGTAGATGGAAAAGCAGTTTGCATTCAAAATACTGCCATTAACCTGATTTGCATTTTTGGAAGTGCACTGAATTTTATGGCAATTAAAATGAAGATGGAGTTCCTTGTGCTTCTAAAGCTGACTTTTGAACAAAAAAGTGTGTTCAGCCTTCACTATGAATGCACTGTGTGCAGGAGGCAGTTACAGTCACAGCTTTAGCGCTGTGTGTCGGGAACTGAGAAGGCGTTCCAGGAGTTCTGCCATGGACAGTTATAAGGGAAGTACCTTCGAAATTCCTGGCGTGTCTTGATTTTTGATAGAGGCGAGGGAAAGGAAAATGTGCAAGCTGCCTGTTTGACACACTTGTAGGACTCTGCTGCCATCGTGTGGGTGAGCGCTGAACTTCAGTCTGTTATGGACATGCAGGTAAAACTGGGCCTTCAACTTTGCTGCAGAGCATCCCTCCTACTGCTTCTCTCAGTCACTGTGTAGGATAGTTGTCTGCTCTCATATGTGACTTTTAAGTTTCTGTAGACTGCTCCTAAGGCCAAATTACTGCTTAAAACTTTGGCTGCCATAACAGCCAAGTACACCCCAAAATGGATGCAATATTCTGGCCATATTTTGCAGCATAACTTCTTTGAAAGTAAAAAGCATGTGTGCCTGAAGCGTGCTTTGTGACTATGGTCCCCTAAAAGACCCTGCCTGCAAAGTTCTCCCTGCTGAAGTTCTGTATGTGCCTCCTGAGCTAAGCTGCTGCTCAGAAAGTGGAGCACTCCATGCAGCAATAGCAATTATGAAAAAAAAAAACCAGGATGATAAAGCACATATGTAAAGCAGGCAGTCAAAACATAGAATAAGTGCAGAGCTGTTAAATTCATGCCAGTAAAGCCCCACTGCAACATTTTGCCTCATGGAGATACGTGTTTCCTGATTTTAGATTATATAACCACGTGCTCTTCTGTTTGCTTCTAGACTTAAGGTGGGGCACCTGGATAAAGCTTTCAGTAGCTGTCAGTTTGGCAGCTCTGGTTCTTGTTAGCTCTGGGGAAATGTTCTCTAGTATCCATTTAAACTGTTGCTAGGTTGTTATTTCTCTATTACTCAGATCTTACTGGAAGTTTCCAGAAAAAAAATGTTAGCTCACCATTTCTGAATGGAATTGAATTTTGGACTGCTTGCCTTTGCTTTCAAGGTTTTTGCGGCCTTTCTCCACCCTACCTTTGGTATTTGTTGTTTGAGAATCTGACTTAAGGCTCTGCTGGATGGATAACGCCAGGCTCCATCTGGCACATAGGAGGCCTTCCCTTTGTGTTCAAGAGCTTTTATGATGGGAGGCAGGATGCACATAAGGAAGCAACAGGCTGCCTTGAAAAAAAGCTGAAATATTCAGAATTTTGTCTGTTCTCACTCCTCTTACTGAGCTGCTCTTGCTCACTCTGGATTCAAGTAAACCATCAGTTCATGTGTTTTAACTTCATGTTTAAACAGTGATTTATCAGAATTAGTGCAGTAAGACGTGAAATCAGCTCAGAGAAGGTCTGAATTATGCCTCCATACTTAATGCAAAAGGAAAAAACAACCAACAAACAGAAGTCAGTAAGTGCAGAAATCCAATATGCTTGTAAAATGGCTGTTATGTTGTGGAGCATTCAGAACTGAATACATGAAAGACAGTAACTTATCAGAAAATTAAGTTGTGTCCCCTGTCAAAGCTGAAGTGGTTTTAGGTTCTCTGCCTATTTTACATCAAACATACAGCTGTAAGAATTTTTTAAGTAAAAGAAACATACTTTTCCTGGACATCTCTTCAGCAGGTCAGACCAACATGTCTGACCACAGTGCACAAAAAAAGCCAAATGCTGCCTGAATTGTTGGGGAAGTGGAGTGGAATGGTAGCAGGGAGTGATGGGCTCTGAATGCTTTTTGGTATTTTTCTTGTTCTGCTTCTCAGTGCTTCTGTGTTCTGTCCACTTACTGAAGCTGGTGTGTTTTGTCTGTAAAATCTGCTAGTTGCTTTCTAGGTGATGCTTCCCATCAGTTGCTCCTGTGCCAGGAGCAGTGCCTGCCCTTACAGGTAACTTCCAGTGATTCTTTGTAAATAATCAGCAGTATAAGAACAGAATTGTTCAATTAATTGGAAACTTGAATTCGCTTACTGTGTCAAATGCAAAAATACCCATATAATCCATTAAATAGAAATAAAGATCTGATCTGGATAAGCCACAGGTTTGATAGACAAATGAGCACACTGTAGTGGATGCTTGATTTTTTTACTTTTGTTTTTTAATTGTATATTATCATCTGTTGATAGTTTTCAAGTCTGCTAGGCAACTCACTGTATACTCCTACCCTTACTGGTACGTAGCAGCACTCATTTTTCTGCCCTCTATCCAATGTGCACTTTCTTATAGAAATAAATGGAAGCAAAAATGCTTTTTCACAGATCATTAAAACAAAAAACAGTGAATTAATGGCTGTACTGTACATAATGTCATTCCTTAACGTGGATTGTATGGCAGAGAACATACTAATAGCGTGCTTTAAGGAGGAGAGGAAATGCAGGTTCCTGTAAGCTGTTTGAGTGCATGATGAGCTGCAAGTCCAATTGGAGTCTGAGAGCAGAGATCGAGTGGGAGAGCAATGGATAAGCTGTGAAGTTGCTGTACGACAAAGAAACACCTGAACGGAAATGAGCGTACAGTCCTCCTAGAAGTTGTTGACAAGAGGTTGTTTGTTGCACTTTTGATGCAGGTTTACTCCAACTGAAATTCTGCATGGAACTTGGGGCTGAAGGGGAGTCTTGACAAAACTGCTCCAGCACCCACCGCTCCCTGGTGTTTAAATGGCTCGAAGCATCCTCAAAGCAGGCGCTTCTGTGCTCGAGATCCAATTGTTTGAGTTTCTCAGTACAGCTTTCAGCTGCCTTTATCCGTAATTACCGATTCAACAATACCTTTGCTAACTGAAATTCTGTGTTTTGTAGCAATTCTCAGTGCTAACCCTGAGTTAATAGCAGGCAGTTGCAGGACTGACAATGGACAGCAGCAGTGGATTGTGCAGTTAGCTCTGTGGCAAAGGTTTCCTCCCTGGCACACAGATCAGCCAGAGTGAGATGCAGCTCTCTGTGCGTAGGGTACAATGGAATTTCTGTCTCCAGCTGCTGAATGTGAGGCAGTACTGACAGAGGGCATCTCCCTGAGAACATTTTGGTTTCTTCTCCACCAGAAGGCACTGCCTCCCCAGGTTTAAAAGTCACTGGATTCTTTTTTATTAATAAAAAAAAGAAATTCTTTGGTTCTTGTGAGATTCTGAATTGATGACTGAAACTTTGTAGTAATCCATGTTTATGTATTTATTTTTTGTATTTATATTTTATAACAAGAACCTAGAGCTCTTTCATGAGAATGACACGTGTTTGTTTGTTTCTAATGAACACTGCCATTTGTGCAGCTTTGGGCAGAATTGTTTTTCTGATTTATCCTTCTTCCACATCTCGTTCTGCCACAGAAATAGTTCCTATTTAGAAAAGGTACAGTGACTTCATTTTGCAGGCTTTGTATTACAGACTTTGCAGAGTTTTTACCACTTCCTAAACCTCAGAAGTATCAGATGGCCCTGTCACGTGGCTGCATGTACTGAACAACAGGCTCTTTGTGAATGTGCTGGCGGCTCAGCCTTGTGGAAGAGCTTTCCTTACTGTATGTATGGTCTGCTCTCACCGTGAATCTGAGGACTTTGTGTGCAATAAGGATGCCTTCATGGGAGCACGTGGTGGAGCTGTGGGATGGTCGGCCTGGGGTGGGCAGTGGGTTGTGACACACAAGGAGTTGCCACCCAGCTTGGTGAAGGAATGCGTGGGTCCCATTTTGCTTCCCAGGCAGTGCTAATACTATTTTTAGATGCTTCAGTGTTTGATAGTGGAACACTCAGCACTGCCATAAAATGGAAAGACAGAACACATCTCACTTTCTCCAGGCTGTGCTGTAATTTTGCAGAATGTAGTTGAGTCTCTTTTGCTAACATTTAGATGTCCTTGAGTCCGTGTGTATGCAGTGTATGTTTCTGGCATTTGACTCCTGTAAGAGAAATTTAGAGTAACAGAAACTTAAATTATGGTCTATGAGGATAGTATTGTAAGAGTGGCTGTTTCAAAATAGTATTTTTGATGCCCATTTACATTCTTACCATGTATTTGTTGCGAGACCAGATAAAAATTGCACTGTGTGTAGACTAGGCTGTGAAACTAAATTTACATTTTCTTTTGGCAGCTCCATTGTAATGAAATGAGTTGAACTGAGAAACGTACGTTTGTGTAACCAGTGTTGCTGGTTTGTAATAACTGCAAATTGTACTTGATTTAGCTTGCTGTAAATTTTGGGAGAGTTGTGTTTGAAGAGGCAACAAGACTTAAAGTTGCATTGTGTTCTTTCTTGTGGAATGCTCATTTTAAAGAAAAAGAAGGAAAAACGGAGATTTCAAGTTAGAACTGATAAAAATATTTTAGCTCACATTACTTCTGGTCTAAAAACAACAGCTAATTCCTTTGTTTTGTCTCACAAATATCTCTCTTTTTGTAGTTATAAAGGAGTTTCAAGAGTATGTAGAACCTGAAGAAGGCTACCAAGGATCACCCCAGAGAAGGGGCCCTTCATCGGGCCAAGAGGATGAAAGTGTTTCTTTGCCACTTGGAGAAAATGTGCTGACACACAACCTTGGTATTCCTGTGCTGGTAGTTTGTACAAAAGTGAGTTTCTAGTTCTGTTTGCTACTGTGGAAGCACCTAATTACTTTAACGTTAGAATGTTGCATTATACAGCCACGCACAATTTATTTTGGATTAATAATAAAGAGATTTATTTCAAAAGTAAGCTTCGACATCAGTGTCAATTTTTAATTTTGCAGAAGGGCAGTAACATGCCCTTCTTCTTAAGTAACACTTAAACTTTTGACATAGGGGTGGCATTTCAAAACCAGAGGCTTAGAGTAAATGTGGAAAAGGTAGAGATGTGCTGGGATTAAATGACTGATTTTTTTCTGATACTGTTTTTCTCCTATTCCAGTGTGATGCAGTGAGCGTACTAGAGAAGGAGCATGATTACAGAGAGGAGCACTTCGACTTCATTCAGTCACACATTCGTAGATTCTGCTTACAGTGTATCCTTTCCTGCTTTGAAGAGATTATCTGAAATCTGGAAGCAAGAAAATGTTTTAATCTTGAATTACGCATAAAGTTGATCTGAGGAATTGCACTTCAAAGTTGTATTTAGCTGTTCATTACATAGCGTTTCTTGTTGTGAAGATGTTTAAAAATGCATACAATGTGCAGTTTTTCAAAGTTAAGTGACTAGGAGGCACCTAACTTTTGTATGTCAGTTAAAGTATCATGAGTCTTCTCTTGTTGTGCTTCCTTTCTCTCCCCAAACGCTGAGTGGTGATAGTTTTTGTCTTTAATTACTTTTTCAGACATGGATCTGATAGATATGTGACCATTACACTCCTTTTTTGAAATTACTAATATAATTTTAAAACTATATCCTATGTATTTTTCCTTAAATAAGTAATCAGATGGAGCTGCC
Organism: Perdix hodgsoniae; assembly: GCA_035772895.1. Lineage (NCBI taxonomy): Eukaryota > Metazoa > Chordata > Aves > Galliformes > Phasianidae > Perdix > Perdix hodgsoniae. The sequence goes on from JAPSGF010000045.1 coordinate 179,843, forward strand.
TTGATTTATACATCAGTTAAGGAGGAAAAGAACCTTGATTTGTTGTATAAGTACATTGTACATAAAACATACGGTTTTCAGTTTACCACTCCTGCCTTAGTGGTAGAAAAGGATGCAGTTTTTATGTAAGTCAATTGTAGAAAGCAATCTGGAAGCATATTGCTTCTATTAAATGCAACACATTATACAGATATAGATGAAGGATCTACATCAATTATTTTATTATATTCTTAAGTTGGAAATGGTAATGTAAAATACTATAATAAATTTAACTTAAAAAAAAAGGAAATGACACTATCTTTAAATAAATACTTTAGGCAAGTATGTTTTTCTTCTAATGAAAAAGATGCCATATTGCAAAACTAGTCTTTGATAATAGTATTTAAAGAAATAAGTGAGACTCGAGGAGTTGCTGTCTTACATCATTTTTCATATCTATGAAATACTTTTAGATATCTCTTCTAGTTATATGTTCCCAGTCTTGTTTTTAAACAAAAATGACTCTAATTAAATCTTTTGAGGAACTTCAGCACATACCTGTTGTGCTTCCAGCAAATTGGAAACATCTTTTAAAAGTGCCACTTTTGAAGTGTTTTGATTTTTGTTACTTTAGATAAAAGATATCTGGAGCATACTGGCTGGTTCTGAAAAGAGCAATATGTAAACTTGAATGGTTTGTGTCATTTTTTCAGAACAAGTGCTCTCTGTATCTGTAAGTTCTGTGGCTCAAAAGACAAAGCTTTCCTTCAATTCTTTTCATAGACCTGCTGGTTGGGACAATGAAAAGAAAATTGCCATTTTACATGAAAACTTCACAACAGTGAAACCAGATGATGCATATGAGGACTTCATTGCAAAACCTCCTGTACGAAAGGTAAGAAGAGGTAAACTCTTTTCTGTCCGATAAATAAGCACAGTTTGCTTGAATGGTTGCTAACAACAATGTTGAAAGTCTTCAAGTCTAAATACTTTTTTCTGTATCCAAATGCATAAACTATCAGGCATTTATTTTCTACTAATTTAAGATACTAAAACAAAGAAATCATTCACCCTAATGAATCACAGGCAGTCCGATATCATCCATTTCATGTGAACCTTTTGGGAAGTGTAGTGCAAAAATGCCTTTTGTAAACTCAATATGCTATTCTAAGAGTTCAGCGGTTTCACAAGTGCTTTTGAGGCTATTATGTGTATATAGTGTATTACTGTATCACTGACATTAGTGCTAACCCTTCTTGCGATTGCATCAGCTGTTAAAATTGATGAAGGATCAGTGTAATGGTTTTGGGAGCAGTGGGATTGAATCTGAGGTTTTACAGAGTAAGGTAATAAAACAGGTATTTGAAAGATGCTGATGAGATTGAAAACAACTTAAAAAGACAAGTATGACTACTTATCAGGTACTCTTCTTCTGAGGGGAATTTCCATAGGCTTGCTTCCTTGCTAGGCTACTTCATTCACATAAAATATTTTTTAATCACAGCTTCTTCCGTATTTCTTCTCTTTAATGAGTGAAAGAAGTTAAATTATTTTAAGTAACAGTGCTAAACTTGTGTCTCCTTTTCTTTGCTGTTGATCACCAAGCCAAAAAAAAGTTGAAGTCAATTTCTATTTTTAATTAAGTATTTTTTTTTCAACAGTTAGTCCATGATAAAGAGCTGGCAGCAGAAGATGAGCAAATATTTCTTATGAAACAGCAGGTAAAAAAACCAAAGCCTTACTATATAAGACTTCACTTTAAGCTCTCCGTTATTATTTGCCTCCCGTTTTCCATTCCTCATTCGCTTTACGAGATAACGACTTACCAGCTTTGCAACTTCAAATGTAATTGTGAGCTAAGACTTGCATGTATTTTTATGCATGCGAGTAGGGAATATGGACACTTGTCTTGGTAAATTGAAAGGAAAATATGCTGAAAACAAAACCAAAAAAACATTCTAAGGGAGAAGAGTAAGATCATTTGAAATTTCACGCCGTGTAGGTCGATCTGTAAAAGTATAAGTACACTGCTGTTTTCTTACCACTAGAGGCTTTTGAAAGACTTCAACCTGTAAATTTAGGCATGCTGTGTCTTATCCTCCTTTGTTTATAAGAACTGTGCTGTTAAAAGAAAACTAATAATAGTTTTCTGTGTAGTTGATTGTAAGTATCATAAAGATTATAGAGACTTGAGTGTCTGTGGTTCTGATCTGTGGTTCTGAAATGTTTGTGTAAGACAAAGGACTGAAGGAAATGTATTTGTTTTAGCTGTCTCCTAGTGGTAAAGTTTGGAGGTATATAAATCTTGAAGAGGAAGTCTATAAATAGCAGAAAAGTGAATGATTAAATAAACTAATAGTTAGTGTGCTTCACTGTATTTTATTCCTTTGTAGTTCCTGGAATATGTTTAACGTTCTTAATGTACTGTTTTTGCAGTCATTCCTTGCCAAACAGCCAGCAACGCCTACAAGAGCTTCAGTAAGTAGATCCAAGTGAAGAGTAGGTGTTTTGTTTCTTTCTAGGGAAAAGAGCGAGAGAGTCTAAACTGTAGAGGTTCATGTTATAAACATGAAATAAATAATTTTTTTCAAACTTCAGAAAATTACAAAATATTTGATAATATTTTAACATTACTAAAAAATGAATTCATTCTAACTAGCTGTGGAAACAGAAATATCTGATGATTATTGAACTGTAAATTTCATACACTGATTCATTCTTTCTCTTAGTGAAGGCACAGACCCAAAATAACCTGTGTTGACTTTGTTTATTTATTCCCTCTGGTGTGTAGAGTACAGTGGCAATATGAAAGTTTTTTTTTTTAATGTTGCATTTAGTTTATGTAATCAATTCATTCAATTTGTTCTCTGATCTGTGTGATACTGATTTTTTTTTTTCCTTTTTTTTAAGGAATCTCCTGCAAGAGGACCTGCAGGATCCCCAAGAACTCAAGGCAGAGCCGGTCCCGCCAATGTACCTAGTGCCTCACCAATAACATCAGTTAAGAAACCAGATCCAAATATCAAAAGTACGAATTAACATCTCACTATTTTTTATGTGCTGTTTCCCTTAGAAAAAAAACATTCCTGAAAAAGAAAGATCTTGGAATTTATTCACTAGCAGTATAGTGTTAGTTTAATAACACAAATCAATTTATGGCATCAATCCAGTCTTTTTGGTTTGATTTTGTCATGCGTGTGATTTGGAGTTCTGTTACTGCCAAGCAGGTAGGCAGAGTTGAAATGCATTAATTCTTTACATTGCTTAAGTACATTTTTTATGCATTGGTTGGATTATTAGAGTGAAGACCACATTTTTATACTTTTCAGCCTGGAGAAGAGAAGGCAGTGAGGTGACCTGATAGCGGCCTTTCAGTACCTAATGGGGAGCTACAGGAAAGAAGGGGAAAGAGTCTTTAGCAGGATCTGTGGTGGTAGAACAAGGGGAAATGGTTTTGAGCTAAGGGAAGGTAGGTTTAGGTTAGATATAAGGAAAAAATCTTTTACAGTCAGGTTGGTGAGGCAGTGGAACAGGTTACCTAGTGATGTGATTGGTAACCTGTCCCTGAAGACTTTCAAGGTAGGGCTGCATAAGGCCCTGGGCAACCTGATCAAGCTGTGGTGTACATTGCAGGGGAGTTGGACTAGATGGCCTTCAGAGGTCCCTTCCAACTCTGTGATTCTATGCTATGATTGCATTCTATGTTTGAGGTTTATTTCCTTGGTTTATAAATGTTATATCTGTATGGGAAAACATAAATTCTCTGGTAGTAACAATTGTATAAATATACAAATATGCTTTGTCTTTTTTGTTTGTGTGTTTGTTTTGTTCAGATAATGCTGCAAGTGAAGGTGTCTTGGCTAGTTTCTTTAACAGTCTCTTGAGCAAAAAGACTGGCTCTCCTGGGAGTCCTGGTGCTGGAGGAGTGCAAAGTACAGCCAAGAAATCAGGTATTGGAGTTGTTATTGCATATTTGAAATATTTTATTTGACCCACGTTGGCCTAGATGTTTGTATCTTTTAAGCTGATGAGTGAAGTGGCAGATCTTGACAGATGATGCAGGGCCAAGATGTGCACATAAAGTTCCCTTAAAGAACTACTACTGCAACTTCGTGACTCAGGGCTTCTATTAAACTTGTTATAACTCAGTTCTCTGAGTGAAATGCAAATAACATTTGATTCTTGACTGTATTCAGAAGGTGCTAATGTTTTATATTAGAGTTCCTTGTCTTCTTGACGCTTAACTACTACTTAACAGAAGAGCATTTCATTGGGTTTAGAATGTAGTTTCCAGTTGAACTACTGAAATCTCTCATCATTCAAATTTAAATGAATTATATATTACAACAGCTTGAAATTCTCTCATAATTATTTTATTGTTTTATTATGATTCAACGCATCAAGTAGATTTGTTCAGTGTATATGCCTATGCACTGTATGAGATATTTACTAGTAAGCAATTACAGTATTTTAGATGAAAACAAATCAAACAAGTAGAGTAGTATCTATACAAAATTAAGTATTGTCAAGTGCATGGTTGTTCCAGCCAGTCTTAGAAATTCACTTATTTGCTGATTGCTTCACTGTTCATTTTCAATATTGGCATTCCCATCATGCCGTACACTCAAGAGCCTTCATTTCCTCCAGAATTATTGCATTACTGAATTATTGCTAGATACTCTATTTCTAATCCTAGATATGTGAATTCATGTGTAATTTAATGATTAAACCCATAGCTTCTAATAATGCTTAGAGGAGAGTGTAAGACCTAAACATTCTGAACTGGAGTTAAAAAAAGAGGTTTGATGCCAGACAGTGCTGATATAGCAATTGAAAGAACAAGAGGAATAGTTGGAGCATGTGTATTTGAACTGAAACTAGAATTAAAATAAAATGTGTATGATTAGTTATGTATTTACTTATTGGAAAGTGTTTTATATGACACTTCATAAACTAATCTCCAAAATGGCTAGAATTTGACTTCTGGGAAGTCAGTATTTTGTGGATCTGATTATTTATGGTTTTTTTCCTCCAATATTTGCTATGAATTCTGCAGATCTCCTAATGAGATCTCCTTATTGAATTTATTTATTATTCAAGTAAAAATAAAAGGGTTTTTGTATATGTTCCCATTTCATTTATATTATAGAATTTTATCTACATTACAAAATATTAAATTCTGCCCTAAAATAGAGTGCCCTCTCCCATTAAACACTGCTTCATCCAGTTCAGCGTTGTGTGATTACTTAAAGCAATGTCAGCTTATCTGTTTTTACAGAAATAAGACTAGAAATAATTTTTAGAGGCTATTTCATTCCTGTTTATCCAAGTAGAATCAGTTTTGGAGTCCCTGAGTGATATTTGAAAAACAGCAAAACAACAACAAAAAAATAAACGAAAACCAACCCAACAAAAAACCCTTGAGGTAGATGCAGTGTCATCTCTCTGGGAAGTCTGTTCCAGAACTTTATTTATTAATTATTTTTTTCTAATATACAGTCAGTATATCACTATTCCTGTATTACTCATCTTTTTCTGAAGAGATGGAATATATCCTGTCTTTTTTCAGAGCAATCTTCTGCATATTGGAATACTACTGGCCATTTTCCTGTGATTGTTGTTCAAACTGCAGAAATACACTTGTCAGCCTTTCCTCGTAGGGTGTGTCAGTGGCTCTGATAATTCTGACTGTTATGCTATGCTACTTTTGACTGTCTGTTCAGATGACCTTTTTCTTTTGGTGCTCAGATGTGAATGCAGCACTTCAGACAAGGCTTTGTCAGCCTTACCTAGAAATTACTTAATCTGTGTTACCTGTGTTCCTGTTCAGCCATCACAGCATGACTCATGCCAGGGTTGTATTTTTTTGGCTGTATGATATTGGTCAAGCTTTGTTAGAGCAATACAGACAGTTTAATACAATTTCCGCATCCTAATAGGATGTTTTCTAGTCTTGATTAAATTACCTGAATATTTACAAAGGCAGTATTTTATTTCTTTTGCTTTCTGTTTTTTGACAATTTATATAAACAACTTTTTTACTTCTAATTTTCTTGCTCAAAATCCTTTGTAGTCTCTTTGAGAATGCTAGTCTGCCTATCTGGTAACGGTTGGACAGTATAGATTGCTGTTCTTAAACATTGACTAGTAGTATGGATAATTAATGGGTAATTTTTTGAATTACAGTTTATTCTTTTTTTTTTTTTTTTAATAGAGACTGTTTTTTCTAGCTTATATGAAGGTTATGTGAGATGTGATATCAACCGCTTCTCCCTTCTCCACAGGACCTGTTATCCTATCATAGAAAGAAATTTGGTTGGCTTGACACAGCTTATTGGTAACAGATCCATGCTATCGTACTGCTAGGCTGTTCGTAAACATCTAAACCATCATTGCATTTTATGGACAAATACTAGAGTACAAACTAACTAGTTGTTAATGAGCTTTACTCTTTCCTCTTTCAGTCTTCTAGAACATCCTGTGCCTTCAGGAGTTCTCAGAGATGACTAATGGCTAGTTTGTTGTTGTTGTTGTTTTTGGTCAGCATTAACTTCTAATTTAAATAGATTATTTCATGAAACATCTAGAGACAGCAGTCACACATACTTTCTTAACTCTTTATTAGACTAAATTAGATGAGTTATTTTCTAGTCTTCTGATAAAAGCTGAGCTCTATTTTCTCTGCTAGTTTCTTCTTCATTACTTGTCATCATTGGTTTATCTTTTCTTGAACATGAGTGATTAGAATTGTGTGCAGCACTCCAGATACGTCTCATTGTAGTGCCTGCAACAGCATTTGTCTTTCTTTGGTGGAAGTCCCTCTCCTGAGTGATCACAAGATTGCAGTTGGCTTTTCTTGGCTGTATCAAGTTGGTAGCTCATGCTCATCCCCGCACTTTTGGAACAGAACTGTCGGCTTTCAGTCACAAGAGAATATGCCTGTTCCTTATCAGATGATGTTCTCACATCTTATGCTCAACCAATATATGATTAAACTTTCCTGAGAAGGTAAGAAGGTACTCTTAACACTGATATCTGAAAAGCTCTTGTTGAGTTTATAAAGGCAGCTGTTTACTTGTTCTTTTGTGGAAGGGTTGAGGAGAGTATCTTAAAATGACTTAAAATGAATTAAGGCAGCCTCTTTCATGTGAATAAATGAGCTAAAATAATATTTGTAAGGATTTTAAGTATCTAATTAAACTATTTTAAGAGCCCTAAGTTTTCAGAAGGTTGCCACTAAAAATATTTATCTTTTAAGAGAATGCCTGTTTCTCCCACAGTTGCAAAATATCCTGTGGTTGAAATTGAGATATTGTTATAGGTTGAGACATTATGGATTTCAACTAATGATCGGCCTGATCAATTGGTTTGTCTCATGTCTTATTTGAGAGAATATTCTAATCTGGGTAGAAATCCATCTTATTCATTTCTGTGCTATGCAGTTCTTCACCTACTCTATTTGCTTTGATGTTGATGGACTACCTTTTTCCAGTTGTAGATCTTGACTCTTCAGAAAGCTTCAAATGATGGATTCTGTGATGAACGTCTTATTTCCTTACGTATCTAGAGATACAAAAGATTTATTTCATTTCTGTTCACAAGATACTTTCACTTTGTAAGGTTTGACTTCATCCTTCCAGATGAAGAACTGAAGTTCCCATCTCTCACTAATCTGGAAAGAAGGCTTTTAATTGTATAGCACACATTTAATTCGCTAAGGCTACTGTCATTCTTGATGATGTTCTTGTAGGGAAACTGAAAGCAAATATCAATTTAGTTTACAATGGAGGGGAATTTTAAATTTTCATAATAAGAACTCTTTTGTTTCTTCTCATTTGGAAGGTGATCATCTCTGACAGTGGTAATGGGGCATGTAGAAAACTAGGTATCGTTCAGTAGTTTGGCAGTGTTTTTCATATGCGATGTGAGGTAGTTGCAGGAGACAACTGTAATGATACAGTTCGTTTGTTATATATAAAAAAAAACATGGTTGATGTTTAGACCTACTTTTGCTCAAGTGGTTTGAATTTATTTAAATCAGTGCCCTTATTCTACAAGGGAAGTTTTTTGTATTGTAATTTGTAAATTTATTACATTTTTTAATTAAAAAAAATTGTTGAAATATTGATGCTTTGAATAGATGCTTTTAAGAATACTGTGGCTTATGATCAGCATTTCAACCTAAAACCTATGCAGTGATTAAAAGTAGCCTTTTAACTTAGGCTTTGTACTTTGGAAAAAAACACTTAAATCTTCAACATTCAAATCTTGCCTTCCTAATGTTTTCAGCATGTACCCTGGAAAAAATCCACCTAATATTTCACACACATTTGAACTGGAAAACAGATGCTTGTTAAATTCTTTGGCTGTGTAAGGAAGCTGTACATGGTTATATAATCTATTTTTTTGTCTAAAAATATAGGTTTTTAATCTTAAATGCTTGTATGCTGTGGGCTTTAGAATATATTGTTCCAATTTTAATGGTTAATTCATCTGTGGGTTTATAATTTTCAGAATGAGGGAATTAAACTGTAGTTTAGTGGAAGAATTGTTAAAAAGTTTTGAGTCTAATATAAAAATGTATGATATGGTGTTCCATGAAATACTTCAGTGTGTCTGTTTTCAATTGAAGGAGTCCTTTGAAATGATGGCTCTGAGATATTAAATGAGTATGCAGTTCATGTCCCCTTTTTTAAGGGAAGCATTGTCTGCAGACATGAAAGAGTTAGTTGTTTAATATTAAAATACATCAGGAATAAGTGCGACCAAACAAATGTGATTTTTCTAGCAGGTGTCCTACGTACTTGGGAGAGTTTGTGGTTAAGATCTTTGTTGAAAAGACTCCTTGCTTTATGTACTAACAGAATTGTGTACAGTTAATTTTTCTGGAAAATTCTAAATGTGATTGTTCTTAAAATACCGGTTGCTTTAGTGTATGTTGCAGATATTTTCATGCTTTGTATTTGACATATATATATAATCAGCATTTTGATTTTTAGTGTTGAATCAAATCTTATATCAGTGTTTATGTAGGTATTGTATTTAGTCAGGCCAGTGTTCTTGGGTAGGTGGTGAAATGAGAAGCAATTAAATAATATATTGACGTAAAAAATGATCCTATGAATGCATGTACTCATCAGTTAAAATATTTTCTGGAAGGTAGATTGCTTTAACCTGGTTCTTTTTCTTTTTAGGACAAAAAACAGTTTTGACAAATGTTCAAGAGGAATTGGATAGGATGACTCGCAAGCCAGACTCTATGGTAACAACAAGCTCTCCTCCAACAGAGAATGAAGCTTGATAGCGCTTAAAAATGCATAAGTAAATGACCAAATAACTATGTATATTGATCTGATAAGACCAGGAATTTTCTGCTATGGCAGATGCTATCAGTTTTTTTGGGGCAGGGGAAATGAGCTTACTATGTCATTGCCTTGTCCCAGTAAAAAGTGCACATTCAGGAAGTTTGCATATAAAATCCCTCTGTATAAGATAACCATTTAGAGTTTATATAGGGCAGTTCTTTTGGTTTTCGAGGTAAGCAGGTGCAGCTGCATTTCCTGTTGTGAAGAGCACAGAGAAGCAAGAAGCAGAATTATTACTAAAATACTACTTATGACTGCACATAAGGCAAGAAAGAAATGGAATCCTCTACCAGAATTATTGAATTGGCTACTTGTATGTTTACAAATGAGTTAAATACTTGGAAAGGTGGTGGTGATGTAACAGAACATTAATTAGGTTGAAAGAAGCCTAGGTAGCAGATGGAGCCCTAAAAGGGGAAGCAGATTTGAGTCAGTAAGAAACAAGAATGTTGGATTGACTGGAGAGGAGCAATGTTGTTAAATCCTGTGTTTCGCATGGGGTAAATAATCCCTATTTTAAAAAAGACTACTTTATATTGGAGAATTCCAGGCCAAACACTAAGCATCATGGGAATTTATTCTTGTTATAAATCTTGTTTTAGTTTAGAAGAAAAAAAAAACGTCTATGAGTGTGGATGCCCCTTCTGGTGTAGCTGACAAAGGGAGAAACTTAAACTTGTTTAGATCCAAGTGCCTGGCACAACGTGTGATGTGTCTTTTAGAAGGTGCTTGAATTTATTGTGCACTGTAGTACAAACAGTCACTGTTTGGTTTTATTTTAAAATGTGTAGTTTGGCAATTTGTATTTAATTTTAAGTCCTGTTTTCTGATAGCTTCTGCCTTTTTTTATGCCAAGAGGCTAGCCTATGAAGAATGGTCGGTGACGTATCATTTTCCCATAATGAAATGTGCTACAGAACACTCAGTATTTTTTTCTTACTTTTTGTAACTAAATATTAGCTACCAAGCTAAAACTGTTTCCTGCCTTATACCTGTGGAAGTTTTTAAAAAACTTTCAAGGCCCTTTTTCCAACCACATCTGCTGCAGGTGCAGCCAACTCCAATTCTGAAGGTAACCTAAAAAGTACGAATGTGTACGTGATGAACATAGTCAATAACTTGTTTTGTATTTTTTTTTTCTTTAATGTAGCATTTCATTTGGAAAGATGGGTTGTGGTTGTCCCCGTTGCTGTGATGGAGCTCTGTCCATGGTCACAGAAAGCCATCCTTCTGTAAAAACAAAACTGCTATGGTTACTGAAATGGCACTTTTGATTTTATATATGGTATGCTTGTTTTACATGTACACACTACCCTAAATTAAAAAATGCCAAGCATATTCTGTGCTCTTAATGCTGAAGGGAAAAACCACAATTTGAATTACGCAGAGTTTACTTTCTGTTGATATAAACTTGTTGTACTAAATCCGATGTCTGGATATAACTTCCCTAATATATACTGTTACTTAAATATACAGAATTAGATCGACCACTAACACAGTACTGGATGTTAACTTCAAATCCTATTTAACATCAAGAGGCTGTTCTTCATGTAAGTCTGTCTAAACATTATCTAGGAAGCTAAGAGTATTTACTTGCCTCTTTGACAACCATTACATGAGCATGTTATTTGTGCCAGTTTTGTTGAAATTTTTTTATTTTTACTTTTTAAAAAACTTTTTAAAGTAAAGGGTATGATCTAAAGCTATACAGTTGTCTAGATAAGAAACTAAGACTGTGGATGGCTGATGGGAATGTGGATATACTTCCTGGTGTAATGGGTGCCAGTTGCAAGTTGCCACACCAGAAGTAATTACACTCTGTCCTTTTGACACTGAGAATTGAGACTGGAGACTGAAACATCAAAGGCGTGACAAGAAAATTGGAAAAGTGTGTGATTATAATGGGATAGAGTTTGAAAACCTCAGTCTAAAATTGTTTTTTTGCCATCTAACCTGATAAGCACTTTCTCTAGCAATACAGCTAAAACTTACAATTGAAGTACTTCCCAGTTTTAGAAAAGTGTTAAATATACTAAAATTGATCAAAACTGATAACTGTAACTTAATAGCTTTGCAGAAAGATGCTTCTGACAAAAACAGAAACAGATTTCCAGTTTCTAATTGCAAGTGAATGCTCCTAGTTTATCAAAAGAGTTGTAAGTAATGTAGCATCCTGTGGCTGCCGAAGTCTGCCAGCTTTGGTGAGCTGCACAGTTGTTCATCTGGTGTCTTCAAGCATTGGAACCAAAGGCCAATTGCAAACAGCCTTTACATTTTCAAGTGAAACTTCATTTTATTTGCAGATACACTTGTATGGTAGACTGTTTAAACTATTATATGACTGTATTTATATGCATTACGGTGACTGCATCTACTATTCATGTTTAAGAAAACAAAAAAAGAAATTGTTCAACTTGAAGCAAATATAAAAGTTTAAAGATTGGCCCTCCATAAAAATGCTGTGGTTATGCTGCTTGATTTTAAGTTTGCACTTTTTTTATTGGCATTTAAAAAAAAACTGTTTAAACTGAATTTCGTATTTTATTTAATTTAACTGCGTTGAAAGTGACTGCTCTGTACATCATGAACTTAACAATATACATGCTGTAAATGAAAGTTCACTGTCCTGTATACTAAGGGTATTTTTTGTTTGTTTTTTGGGGGGAGGGAAGGAAGGTGGAGCAGGGTGGGGTGGTGGTTGTTTATTTTGTTTGGTTTTTTTCCAACGTACAATTAGGACTGCAAATGTATGAGACAAACCTTAGACCAGCTGTATGGCTTTAACCAGGTGCAGTTTGCAGTCATGTGGGATCTTGCTTTCTAGTGCTGGCAAAATAAGGACATCTTTAATTACTGGCTTCAATAAACACGAATCCAGACTGCTCTATGCTGTGATTTTTTAAAATTTTCTTATTTTCATTTTTAAGATCACCCTTCTAGAGCTGTTTCTGTGGGAGCAGAACATCAGTGAGTTCAGTGAACAGGAGAGTTAAGTCGGCTCATACTGTTGTGTACAGGGTGGAAAGCTAGCCACTTGGATGGTGTAAATAATGGACTGCTAATAACAGAACTAAGGTTTTTTTCTCTTTGGTAAGTGCAACAAGTTTTTCTTAGTAAGCATGGAAAGAACAGACCAATTTAACTAGAATTTTTCTGTTTACTTGTTACTTGAGCTTGGATGCCTTTCTGTTCTATATAGCCTGAAGTTCTACTTCATTAATGTTTGTGAGTCAGTTCTGTTACAGAAGCCAACTGAGCTTTTGATTGCTAAAATACATAGTTTGTGTAGAAGTGAAGCTTTATGAAGCCATGAAGCAATTATTTCTGTGGAGTTACCATAATGCTTCTTCTTTAAATGAGTTCATTAATATACAGTAAAGTATTACTTTTGGTCCATTTAAAACTCAAAACATTCAGGGTGGGATTTAGAAAATAATTTTTGAATATATGATGAGAAATATATTTGGAGGGGAACTAAATGAAAGTTTCATCTTCAAATGTGTTGAAGCTGGAAATGACTTTATTCATAAAGGCTGTAATAGTGGATAGAAATGCAGGAACGGCCCTGTAACTCTTGTGTGTACTTCACTGTTGTTTGTCAGTAGTGCTGTGGGTTGCTAGTGATTTTCTTTTCTCTCTCTTTTTTTTTTTTTGAAGGCAAATGCCTCAATAAAACAAGCAGACAAGAGGTAGCATGGTTTTTATTACACGGTGAAAAACATCTTGCTGGAGGCTCTAAGCTACTTGCTCAAAGTAAATCTTCCCCTGACTGCTGTTCCAGAAGGTGGCATTAAGCCTTACGGCTTTTCAGCCATGGCAAGCTTTTGTTAGCATACGAAGTTCTCAGATAAGAAACTTTGCATGAATAAAGTCAGTCAGTTTCTGAGTCTTTGTAGTTCAGATACACATGAGGAAAGGATCAGCCCTTTGTATTTGATGACCAGGATGTTGCTAACAACCTAAAAGAGCCTCTAGTTGTCTGGAATAGTACTGTGGAACTATATGGAATATCTAAAGTTACTGTTCAGTACTGAAAGTAAAACTTGTGTGTTGCTCGATCTTTTTAATTAAAACAAACAAAAAGCATATTCAGAAGATATAGGCAGTTTAATTCCAGAAGCACTCTTCAGGTGGAGCTCAGCTTTCCCTTTGATGTAAATCTTCTAGCCCTTCTGATACAACCTTCGTAGTAATACATTATTTGTTCTCTGATCCACTCAGATTTTGCATAGAAGTTGATGTAAACACAAGTAATTAAGAAAGTCAGCAGTCTGAACAAACGCTTTGGGTCACTGCGTGGCTCTGGTTTCGCAGCAGAGGTGCCTGCAGTGGTATGTCACTGTGCCTTATAATCAGCCCTTTCCAAGTAGTGGGTGTTGTAGTAGGTGAGGACAGAATCTGATCTAACATGCTTTCTTCTTTCTAGCAAAGTGTAACAAAGCAGGTGCTGATATGTGCACGTATATCAGTGCTTCTGTAATGCTTGGAATTGAAATACATTTAAAAGAAAATAAATGCTTTTCAAGTCATAATGTGCTACAGTGCTTCAAAACCATGGATGTCTATAAATTGTAAGGGTGGGGCATCTAAGTCTGCCTTAAAAAACAATTAGTTGTATCGGTGTGCTAGACATTTCTTGTGCCAAATACAGCAGTGCACCTGAGAGCATAGTGCTCACACTATTTAGAAATATCACTCTTGTAAAAGGTTTGAATTATCCATACTGGCTGGCATGTACATCGTACTAATAAATACATACTTGAAAACTGTCTGTAGGATAATGCTGTAAACGTGGAAGCAATTAATTTTCTCTACTGCCGTTGTTTGCAGACTTTCTATGTGGTAATTGAACATTACTAGTTGTAAATTTTATTTGAAGAAAAAGATCTTTGACTCCTCTCTCCTTGATAATTAATTATTAACTATGTTTGACTGAAGGTTTCTGTAGGTGCAGTGTTCCAGATGGTGGTGGACTGAGGATCGGTGCCTTTAAGCAGTGTTGCTTCATACACCATTTTAAGATGGTATATTCTTTGCTTGTGATGAGCCCTTAGTAATTCTTGCATGGCAGATTTTTTAGGCCAAATGCCTTTCAAAGAGCAAATTGCAAAAAAATTGCCAAATGAAAGCAGTTTCAATTAATTTCAGTAGCAGTTACAATTCTAAGAATTTCCCTAATATGAGTTAAACTTTTTTCCTGAGTCTTAATGAAGACACTCTGACTCTTTGCTTTCAGAACAAAAGCTTAAATAGCAGTGTCCAACCCTGAAGAAAAACAGTTGTTTTGGCCATACACACAAGAGAGCTGAATTTTGGTGCAGAAGCTGATGGAATCATGCACAAGCTACCTTTTTTCTCTATGAATGTAGGTTTAAAGAAATTGTTAATGCTTGCTTACATGCAGCACTCAGTGTTCCTTTATGGTCATCCTTGTAGAAGTCATCCTTGTAGAAGTGGTTTAGAACAATTTCAAAAACTATTCAAAATATACCAGAAGGATTTTTGCAACATTAAAGTTCTAGGAATAGTCTTACACAAACACAGAAAGAATTTGCAGTAAAATAGTGAAGTTCTATAGGAAAGGAGACGAGCAATTCTAAATCTCTAATGCTCAGTTTGTCAGATTGACAGCATTCAAAAGAACAAGGGCTTCTATTTGAGAGAGGGATTGAAGTGGCAGGATTAGACTGAAATAAATGGCAGGAAAAGAGGGAATATGATTACTGAAAAGATAATGGATTCAGATGGCTACTGAGGCTTGGACCAGAACATGCAATTGTTCGCTGGACTTTAAGCCAGAGTGCGGAATGCCCTCTAACTTGCAGATAGCTCCGGGTGATTGGCTGCAGTCTTTGTCTTGCCTAGCGTTGTGCTTGTCTCCACTCGCAAAGATCCCAGCCAGGTTTTTGTTCTGATGCTGACCATTTGACTGCAGTATAAAGTGGTAAAGGCCTGCCTGAGCCAGGAACAGGGAAGTCAAATTGTGCTCCAAGAGCACATAGGAATAGTGGGTAGGTGTTAGGGGAAGATAATAAGTGGCTAGGCTGAGTCTCAGTAATTAATGTCTGTATTTGAACGCAGGACTTAACGCCCATTTTGGCTGCAGAGAAGATTTGGATGTTGCACTCAAGTTTACTTGAATTTATTGATCATGTTGTAAGGGATAGGACAGAGGTGGAGATCAACGTTACTTGCTGTGGTTGGTTAATGAAAACTGTTTGATGTGGATGATAAATCACTATCAAGTTAAAACCTCTCTTTTCCAGAGGAATCAAGTGATTATTTGTGAAGGACTTGGTTTACTGACTGTATTTTGGAGATTGTTGGAAAGCTAATGAGATAAAAATCTTCATCTGCTCTGAAAGATGAAACTACTATGGGAAGGAGGAAAAGCTTCAACTTTATTAAAGATCAGTCGCTGGCTCCAGAGAAAATTACTTAAGACTAAAGCAAAGGCAAAAGGCTTAGGGTGAGCATTTGGTACTTGTGGCCAAACCCAGGACTGGATTTGTGTAGCTTAGGCGTGGAGGTCAGTAAGGAGTGATACAGAATTGTGCCATCAGTGCAGTAATCTCACTGTGACTTGAATGACAAAACTTGACAGCTAACAGTATCGTTTGGTAATAATTGTTGGCTCCTGTTGTCAGGGGCTAGTTTTGAAAGAAACAAGTGGTACGTTAGTCACTGATAGATGTAAGAGTATTAGATTGCTGAATTAATACCAACATTCATATATATATTATAAACCTGAGTTATTTTAGGCGGGCTTATTTTCCTGGTAAAGCAACACATGACCCAGAAAAACACTGGATTGCCAGAAGGCAGCTATAACTAGCAGCTGTTCAACTGGCTGTGTTAGGATGTTTTGATTTAAAAACAAGCAACGCCTTGCAATGCTGTTGTAAAGGGCTGGGAGATTGCCAATGAAAATGGCAGGATCTGAAATATTTAAAACTTAGCCTGTCAGAATCCCTCCAGATCACCTTTTAGCTGAGCAGAAGTACAGCACAGCTATTAACAGAATGCTGTCATACTTAAAATATTTTACTTTGACCACAGTTTTCCTCTTGCTTTTGCATTTGTGCTCTGTCCTGTTCTACCCCCTCATTATAAGCAACTTGAGTCTTTTGGACCATTTCAGTTGAGAAGGATCTCAGAGCTCACTGAGCTAATACCAGTTGCATGAAAATTAGTGGCTCAGTAGAGGAGATAGATCCAAGACTTCCTGTGCTTAGGGAAGCATTGCCAAGGAAGTTTGGCCAGTCAGCAAGCGAGACAGGCCAAGCACAGATCTGTCAGTCTGCACACATGGAACCTGGCAGAGCGCTTGCTTTCTTTTGCTCAAGCAGTAGTTAGGGACATAAATAGGAGCTAAGCCTACTGCGTGTGAAAGGGGACCCTTGGGGGGTGCTGGGTCACTGGGCTCGGTGGGAGAGATGAGTGGGAAGGTGGGAAGAGAAGACTGATGTCTACGGGGAATTGGGATTTATTAGTTCCGCTTTATACAGCCTTGTAAACTTGGGGCAATGTGCCTGCCTTGGGTTTATAGTTAGTGATGGAAGACTTAAAATTATTTTTCCTGTTTAAAAAAAAAAAAAAAAAAAAGCCCAAACTTTCCATTGCATGTAGAGGACCAAATAACTAGAGAAAGAAATACCCTGCAAGGGAAAGAGACAGATTTGCTGAATGTCAGATTTTGTTGCATGTAGGAATTAAGTACTGTTGAGTGAATTAAGTTCTTTGAATTGCTGTCACATTAGCTGATGTAAGCAATAACTGTAGGTAAAACAAATTCCAAAGAATAACTAAAAAATGAACTTTTAAAACTTTTGCAATTCTCCAGCAGAGGCAGAAGGAACTGCTTGGTTTGGTTACGTAACAGCAAACAGTATTAAAACAGTTGAGGTCAGTTGTTTTCGCTGGCCCGTTTCATCCATGGAAAGAAAGAATGCAGTGAGTGTACTTCATCTTCGTATTTATTTATACATTTTATTTAAAGCCTGCTGAGAGACCTTTAAAACTTTGTTTGTAAAACATGGTTTATACAATTTTTCTTCCACCTTCTCAAAAAATAAAAATGATCTTTTTCCCTCTAAAGGGCTGCTGTACCCTCCACACTCCATCTCTTGCTGAAAAAACTCTAGATGCCACAGGGCAGTCTGACCATGGCCATGCAGTCAGTGGGAACTGCTGTTCCCTGACCTTCTGTTCTGGACTTGTGTGTTTTTATGGTATTATTGGAAGAAGACTACCTTTTTTCTCAGTTGAGATTTTTTTTCCCCTCTGTTTCCTGAATAAATGTAGTGCCATGAATAAAGTAAACATTGCTGTCAGTCTCTGCATATTTTTCAGTGTGCTTCATTATACAGAATTCTTTCAAAAGAAATACAACCCACGGCCTTGGCTGGTTCCCAGCATCATTAAAAGTCCACTGGCACTTTTCTTAAGAACACGAGGCTTTGCTTCTGTTTTTTATAGAAATTAATTTCACCTCCCTCATGTAGAAAGTCTGCTGCCCTTCATCCCAGATGTGGCTGCAGTGTAATCCCCCTCTGGCACTTGCAGGTTGCAGATGTCCGTGAAGGCTTTTGGAGGTGAAAAGAGTCAATGAATGCTTCATCAGTGAGGAAGGCGAGGGGAAAGAGCAGGCCAGCAGATGCTACTGAAGGAGATGTCAATTTCTAATGCAGGAGAAAAAAGTTTCTCTCAGAATGGTTCATTGTTCATAGCATGTAAAATGTTCATCAGTCTGCCAAAACTGATTTCATTGCCTGTAGTGTCTTAATTTTTATTTTTAAGGGGAAGTTCTGCTTACTGATGGTGAGATTCCAGGAATGGTATTACCCCTTTTCCCCTTCAGAGGGTGAAGCCAACCTTACAGAGTTCCCTGGGACAGGTCTTGTGATGACTTCAAGCCACCAGTCCTCTGGTTGCCTTTGTGAGCCCTTACAGCTGGCCCATGGTGCACATACTGGGGGAATAGGTCACACAAATATACAGGGGCTGTAAGGCCTTCCAGGGCTGCTCTGGTTGTTTTGTTGAGAGCTGGAATACAGGCGAAGGTGTTGAAGTATGCATGGGATGATGTGATAGTATAACAGTGTGGATGTGAGCAGGGCTCGCAGACACTTTGTGTTGCTACCTCTGTAGTTTCTTAACCAGACAAAAAGCCAAGAGTGTCGCTTGCTGTGCTGTGTTGCTGTGGAGTCACCTGTATACAGTACCCTAACCAAAATGTCAGGATTGAGAAGCAGGCACTGTCTTCCCAGTGCATATATTACTGTGTTTTGAGAGCGTACAACGGAAGAAGCAGTAGAAGCATTTATACATTGCCCTTTAAATTAGGTCCCTTCTGTTCTCCTGTCTGCTTCTCTATATGACTGCTTTGACCCGTAGCTCAGTAATACAGTTCTTGGGGTGCCTTTGTGTTGAGCATTCTTAGCCTGGGAGGCTGTGCAGTACTCTTCAGCTGTGCTTGGCTGAGGTCAGGTGGGTATCCCTGCCCCACTCAGCAGTGGCCATCCTCTGCCAGTTAGAGATTACCGACTGCCTGATTCCCTGCCATTGCATCCAGTTGTCTTTCTACTGAAAGCCCGTCTCACAACTTGTGTCTTACCTGTGTTGTACGTTGCATTATTTTGTAGCCAACTCAGCGCAGTTATTTGCCTGCTTCCTGTGCTGCCAGTGGCCACAGAATCAATGTGTGCATGCCACACTCAGGCTGTGAAAATGAATTTGCTGAAATAGGGCACTTAAAACTACCAGATGTTTTCCTAAAGTAAGTTCTTTATTACATTTTTAGATTTTATTTATTTATTTTTTTATGGTAACGTTGAGAGTGCTTCAGAATTTTTTACATTGAGAAATTCAAGGAAAAAAATCCTCTTGATTCCTGAGTTAAACTCTAATCACTGCTCAGCTCTCCTGGAATTTGGCAGCATACCAGTGCTCCTTCCCTTCGGTAGGTCATGTGGAAATACTGGAGCATTTTCTTAAAGAACCTCTCTGCTCTGCTCAGGTACTTGCATAGATGTAGCTTTCCTGTTAGGATTCTAATTCCTTTCACACTTTAGCTACATTTTCCTCACAATAAGCATTTTTCATATCTACAACATTTTGTGTATCAGCTCTAGAATACTTTGTGCATTAAAACTACACAAATGCAACTTCTAAAGTCTGGATTTAAGTTGTTGTTGTCACTTGCAATAGAACCATACGTTAATCTTGAAAATGAAATTTAAATATGTTTAATGAAATGAACCTACAAGAAGCTCAGAGGTTTATTAAAAGGTGTATTGAAGGCTGAAGTTTATTAAAAGATGTATGAATAGCTGAGATGAGCTCAGTCTGATCAGCGATAATATTTAAAATCATTTTTCCCTCATTTTTTACACCTAGATTATCATTCGGTTATAGTTTGTCACCACAGTCCTGGAGATTCTTTTTGATGGGGAATTTTTAATTCTGCCAAAGCTGGCTTAACGGTTCTGTAGAAATACAGATCTTTAATTGCAGTGCTTATGAACAGCATCCAGGTTCTTGTTTCCACTCTTCATTCCATTTGTAGAAAGATGTGGAGTCTCCTCTGACAACCACGACGACCTGGCTATTAGTGCGATGCTGTGATGTTATCCTGAGTGCTGATCACTGACACGGTCCCCATTTTCCAACTTGTGTTCAGGCGCGCAGTGAGATAGCAGGCTTTGTTTGAGGAGCTCATGAACTTGTGAAAACAAATTTATCTGAAAGCAATGTGATTTGCCTTGGATGAACGCAGTGACCTTTTTACTGGATCAATACTTTTATTTACATATTAAACGTAGACATTTTTTTCCTTCAAGTGCTACGGAGCAGAGTGAAAAGGTGCCGTAACAAGCAAGAATGTGTGTAAAGGATTCCTTTGTTAAATGTTGGCAGAAACCTCACAAGCCCTTGCCAAGTCTGTCCAGCCCACCCACCCATCCAAGAGGACGCCAGAAAACCCCCCAGTATGGCTTGGTATTGGCTTTGTGCCACTTACAGCGTGAGGAAGCTCACTGCACGCTTCACAGTGCCGAGAGGGACAGCGTGGCTGTGGCTGGTGATGCCAGTACTGCTGCCCTGCACACAGGTAGAAGGTCTGAAACCACGGTCTGTGACAGTGTCAGCATGCTTGCTGAAAGCACGGCCCGTAATTGTGTTTAAACAACATTGCAGAGACTTGCGACAAAGAGAGTGCTTACCGTGCTTTCACGACTCGGGCAATTAGCTCCCTGAAGAACAGAGCGTTTTCAGTGGTTTCCTACTTTGCGGCACTCTGAGTGCTTTGATGATTTTAAATGCATTCAGACCTTGTGCCCTCCATTTTAGAGGGAAAACGAAGCGCTCTGGAAGCTTGCAGAAGGCTTCTCAGAAGACAAGAAAGTGGAATTGAAATGGAATTGAGGCCTCTCTCTCTCTTGCTTTTTTCCTAAATCAGTCAGCCATCTCTCCCCTTGACCTTCTGCAGTACCACCTTTTTTCTCCTTTACTGCTGTTTAGATTGGAAGTGCAGGAGATAAATCCAAATAGTTGTTACTGGATGTTTAGAAGTGTTACATTGCTCACAAGAGCTTTCTGAAAGCAGCGTGCTGCCTCCCGCAGATAAATGCTAAATGTACGGGCACGTGTGGAGAACTGATAAAGAAGCAGAACGTAATGGGAACGGGAAAAAATATTGCAAGGTTTATAGTTCTGTGTTGCTGGGGGACAGCAATACTGCGAGGGTGAAAGTCTCGGGCAGAGAAAAGTGCTAGAGGAATTAACATATATGTGAAAATCCCGTGACAGAAAAGAGTGATGTCAGGAGCAAGGGCTGCAGTTCTTTTTTCTGCGAACGCAAAGGCCGCCTTGAATAACCCGGAACGATAGCATCGCTGTTTTCGATACGTGCGGATTCAGCTATGGGAACTTCGACCGCGAATACAAAACAGGTAGGGACCGGGCGAAGCGCCGCGCCCCGGACCGCCCGGAGCCACGGCGCGGCAGCGGGAGGCACCGCGCCCGCGGGACACGGAACGGCCCGGCGTCCGCGGGCAGGTGCTGCCCCTCCCCAGCCGGGAGGCTCCGGGCGGGGCGGGCAGAGCCGGCCCCGGGGGCAGGTGCCGGGCAGGGCCGGGGGGCGGAGCGGGCTCTCTCCGCCATTTCCGCTGAGCGCAGGGGGGCGGAGCGGCGGCAACGGCAACGTCCCCGTCCAGAGCTGCCGCGCTGAGTCGGGAGCGGGGCGGCGAGAGCCCGGGCCGGGAGACGCGGCGCGGGCGCGGCGACTCCGCGTGGCCCTCGGCGGGGCGAGGGCGCCCCCCTGCGGCGGGGCGGAGAGGGGCGGCGGCCGAGGCGGCCGCGC
>JAPSGF010000045.1:201947-254155 GCA_035772895.1 Perdix hodgsoniae
GGCGCGGCGCGGCGCCATGCGGCGTTCGCGCGTCCCGCGCCCCTCCGCCTGACGGAGACCCCCGCGGCCGGCGCGGCCATGCGGCCGGCGCTCCGCTAGCAGCTCGGCCAGCCCTTCGGCGGCGCGGCGGCGCCGAGTCCGGCACCATGAGGAACGGCGAGGACCTGGAGGGCTTCGACGGCGAGGCGTCCAGCACCTCCATGATCTCGGGGGCCAGCAGCCCCTACCAGCCCACCACCGAGCCCGTCAGCCAGCGCCGCGGGCTGGGCGGCCTCCGCTGCGACCTGGACTACCTGCGGGGCACCTTCGGCGGGATCAAGCTGGCCGAAGTGGTGAGTGCCGCGCCGCGGGGCGGCCGAGCGCCTACCTGCGGGCGGGCGGCGCCTGGCGGCCTCCCGGGCGTCGTCCCGGGAAGCGGGCGGGCGGGCGGGCGGCGGCGGCGGCTCTCGCGCCGGGGCCGAGGACTGGCGGCGGGGGGGCGGCTCGTCTCGGGCCGAGGCGGCCGCGGGGCGAACGGCGTTGCCTCCGTCGTCCGTCACCTGCCGGGCCGGGACGACGCCCGGCCGCCTGCCCGCGAGCCGGGCCGCCCGAGGGCGTGGGGAGCGCGGGGCCGGAGCGGTGAGCCGCTCCTGGGAGAGAAGGGAGAGCGGCGCGGGGCCGGAGCTGCGCCGTGCCGGCGCTCCGCTCGCGGCGTGCGTCCTGGGCTGAGCTCCCTGTGCCCGAAGTGAGGGGGAACCCTGGAAACACACCGAAAAAGAAACCAACCGAACAGCAAAATACACAACGCTAACGTTTCTCCGCTCTGAAAGAACTCACGTAGCGTTTCTTCGTCCGGCGCTTGGCTGGGAGCCCTCGGGGCTGCGAGCCCCGCCGCGGTGGCGGTGTGGCGGCTCGCGGCTCCTCGGGCGCTGCTGACGGTGGGCTCCATCCGGGCCGCGCTTCGCAGCTGCACGCTGTTCACCTTCTTGAGATTAGCAAACGGATTTTAAAGGATGTTTTAAAGTAGGTATGAAAATGGCAATGATTTGGAGACAGGTTTCTATGTAGTTTCTTATGGGGTGCTGCAGATGGTTTCTGTAAAATAAATAAGTTTTTTGAGAGCTGTAGTGTTTTAAAAAAAGCGAAACTCATACACGTTATTTCAGCATTCAGAACCACTGCTGTTACTGCAAGGCAGAGATCGCACGTGCAGGTTTCATGTAAGGTGCAGCTGAAGTGCCCCAGGTCCAGCAGCGAGCACAGGGTCACGGCAGGTTGTGTTGTCACCACGTCACAGAAACCCAATGAAACTCAGCACTCAGAAGTGCCTTTTGTGTTCTTGTCCCTGCGCCGTAGAGCAAAACGTGGGATTGTGACATGAGTGCCCTGAGCGGGCAGTAGCAGTGTGTGCATTGCGTGTTTTCAGGAGTGAGGCCGCAGGACCTGCTGTTGCTGTGCAGTGCCAACCTGTTACTGTGCTGCTGTGGCTGGCCCTGCAGTACGAGCCGTGCGGTGGGGCAGCCCAGTAGGTGAAAGCCATCTGCCCTCAGGATCCTTGTTTCTGATCCCACGCTGATCTCTTCTGTAGTACTCTGGTAACCCCAGCAAGCCACCTTTGAAGCCTGCCATTCAGTGAGGGTCACTGACCGTAAGTAAATAAATGCGTTGTTGTTAGGGTAGTGCTTTAAAACATTGTTGTGAAAACATATAGATTTATATGGAACTAATTTCAGAGGTTTGCAGAGCATGCCCCACTGGAGACACGTTGTAGTTCATGTGTGGAGCATGTGAACGCAGAGGTTGGAAGCTGACTTTACTGCATTAGCTGGTGTAGGCTGGAGGCCTATGCAGCACCTCAGCGAGCTCAGGCTCTGTGTGGTGGAGCTCCAGAGGAGCTGTGTGGCTCGTGGTAATGACCAGAGGGGCAAGATGCTGAGTTCTGCACGCTGACGGGAAGCAGAATGGTAGTGGAGAAGGAACTCATTCCACAATGCACTGAATTCACTTATTTGCCAAATGTAATTTTGTTGTTATTATGCTTAATAACGCCTTTAATGTACTGTGGGAACTGAAATGTGCCAAAGGCCATTGTGTAGTGCTTACTTGTTTTTAAAAATGAGGAGGAACTCCTTTATTGCACAGATGGGAACCTTCCTTTTCCCCCTCCTCCCCCCCGCCAAAAAAAAGTGTGAGATTAACAGTGTCTCTGAATATTGGTTTAAGAAAGAAATGCAGCAGGAAAGATGACAGTGCAATGCTTCATTTAGCATCAGGGTTTGTGTTAGTCGGGTTGGCAGGCAGAACTGTAGTTCAGGACAAGCACTGCCACTTGCATTAATCTCTCACTGAAGGACTCCTACAGCACAGCTCTCGTGCTGTGTGAGGGGTAGGGCTGCTGGGTGCTGCCATGGTGGCATCCACGTGTCCCATTGGGTTCTCAAAAGAAGGAACCAGGAATGGGGAAAAGGCAAAAGCCTAAAAGGAAAGGCAGAGGGCCTGCAGGGCTCTACGTTGCTGCAGGTTTATCTTCATCCGTTCAAAATGCTACTGCAGGAGTCGTTGCAAGATGGAAAGCAGTGTGAGGGGGAGGCCTGTGGAGTAGCTGATGTGCTGCTAGATGGGAAGGATGGTTTTAGCTTGTTATCCTTATTTCAAGAGAATATGTCATAAACTGCCCTTTGGAGGGGCCCTGCTGCGTTGCAGTGTGATAATGTTGATGGTTCATGTCATGATCAGGGCTTTCCAGGTCTTCGCTTGGCTTTTGTTTCCTCAGCTCCCAGATAAGAGTGAGCAGCATTGCATGTTGTTGTTAATGATAAAATGGTATGTGAACCAAGAGAACTATTTTGATATTTGGGATTTTCATTAGTCAAGGCTAAGTTTAGCAACTTTGTGGTACATATGGCTGACTG
The DNA here is from genome assembly GCA_035772895.1 of Perdix hodgsoniae. Lineage (NCBI taxonomy): Eukaryota > Metazoa > Chordata > Aves > Galliformes > Phasianidae > Perdix > Perdix hodgsoniae. Next base: position 204,839 of record JAPSGF010000045.1, read on the forward strand.
CTATGGCTGTTAGTGTGTAATACGAAGACTAGTGAGAAAGTAATAGGAAGAAATAGCCTTGTAGAAGAGCTAAGTGTTGAACAGGTGTTATCTTTTCTTTGAAAGCTTTGTTGTTAGGTGAGATTTCCAGAACAGCCCTTTAGCTACACCTTGTCATTGCGGTGGGATAGCTTTATGTGTGTGTTTGGATGTGTGAGGAAGCACCTGGAGTAAGGGAGGTTGGGTAGAGCTGTGAGCCTCTTTGGGAAGAGGGGAGGGAGGTACTGAGGGGTGGGTCAAGTCGGGACAGGAGAAGGCAAGAGAAGCTAGTGCCCCTATGTGCTGCGTGTGGTGTGACGGCTGTCCTTGGAGATGAGAGCAGAAAAGCTCTGTAGTTCATTTTTATTTCTCTCCGGCGTGATTTTATGTTTCTCATGCTTTGGGGGGCTTTAATACTTCCCATGGAGACATTGTTGTACAATGAAGCAGATGCAAGTGCAAAGCTTTCCTATGGACACCCTCAACTGATCTGTTGTGTTTCAGATCTTTTTCCCCTTTCCCTTGACTTCTGCTAACAGAATCTCTTTCCTGGGAATGTTTTTTTGGCATATGAGGAACTTCTTCATGGGGAGTTGTTTGACTTCAGATAAAATTGAAGGTGTGAGAGAAAGGGAGCAGCTTTTCTAAATGTGTTACTGTCTTTACTTTATTGTTATGACTCTGCATCTTGCAGAGTTCTTGCATTATTTTAGGAGTTGGGTGTCAGAATATATTTACTGAAATTCCTGTGGAAAATCATGCCTGCCTGCTATCTGCTTCTCCATCTCTTTGGGAACTGCAGCTCCTGGTGGGCTTCTCATCAGGAAACCAGCTGAGTGATGAGGAAACAAATCAGGAATCCTGATGGGAATCCCACTGTTCTTGTTGGAATCCTGCTAGGTTTTCACAGGCAGTTGATTTAGGATCGAGTAACTGGAGCAGTTATCTACAAAACAGTACTGAGCCAGTTCTTGTGATGGTGGTGGTAGTTTGGAATGGTTCATCTGGAGCAGCAAGATTGCAGAGCAACCTTCTGATGGAAGCAGTGTCATAAACCCTTACGGTGTGCTGCCATGAGGAGGCTGGGTGTTCATGGCAGGTAGTGGTGGCCCCTGTGGCTCAGATAGCACTAGACATGTTCTTAATGTGCCAGTTCCAAAAATCCATCAGATTCCTCTTCAAGGAGATAATGCTTCTGCTTGGGAGGTCTCTGGGCTGCAAGTCACTGATGAGCGCACTGGGAAGTATCGCTGCGTGCTTCTCCGCTCTGGTTGCTGTTCTGTATGCTATTGCTCGGTGGTGGAGGCAAGATTTTGGGCTAGACGAAATCTGGTGGGAATAGCAGTTCATATGTTTACAATTTTCTGAATAAAAAGTTCCGTCTTCATTGGTGGAGAGTAGCTGAAGGTTGGAAAAAGGGTGGTTTTTTCTTTCTTTTTTCTTTCTTTTTTTTTTTTTGTGTGTGTGTGGCTTATACTATCATTGTATGTTTCCAGATCCAGACATTGGTTAAGGCCAGGACTATGCTAAAGATTTTTGCTATTAGGATCTATTACAGTGAAGAAATAAAAGTGCAAAAAGCCTGTCGTATTTACAGTACCTCCATGTACCTACAATAATTCTATTGAGAGTTCTCATTGTTTATAATAGAAAAAAAAAAAAAAGAAAAAAAATAGAATATTTACTGTTCCAAGCAGTAAGATAGCTTCCAGCTACTTGAACTAGTGCAAGGTGTAACCAGCCATCTTGACTAATTATCACAGCACTTCTGTGCCTTCCACTCATAATCCCCCCATCCAGAAGTGATAGGAGTGGGATGACTTGGGTGCCCACTGCTCAGTGTGACCCAGCGCTCAGCATCTCAGGGCTTGAGCAACTCTTCCCCGCTTTGTTGTCCTGTGATCTGCCTGCACTACTCTGTGCATCTCTCCTGGTATTTCTGAGGGTTACACTGGTAGTTAGTAGCCATTCTGCAATTAACTGTAGCTCCCAAGTTGTGTTCTGTTGTAATTTCCAAACAGCAAATTTGTGTTTGTGTCAAAAGTCCTTGTGACTCTGTGCGTCATACGTTGCACTTGGGTTCTTGGTGCTGTTTGTAGCTACCTGTGCACAAGGTGGGAGCTTGACATTGGATACTACTGGTCTTTGGCCCTAGAAAAAGGACTTGCAGTGTCATGTTGAAAGGATAATATTTTTAATACACAAATATGCTTAGAAATCCAGTGTAGGTAGGCTGTGTCTGTTGGGTGTCTCTGAGATGCTTCGTTTCTCTTTGGAGAGTTTTTCTTTAAATGTTGTAGCTCTGTGTGCTGTGTGGTGATATTTTTGTACTGACATTGATCATAGAAGGAGAAATGATGAGATAACACCAGCTAGCTTTGCTTTTTGTTCTTTATGTGTGTGTGTGTGTGTGTGTGTAAAGAAAAGGTGATGGCTTTCATTCACAGGAAAAGCCATTTTCATTGCTCTCTTTTGTGGGGTCTCTTAAGTACCATCTAGATGTGGGCTGTTGTCCTACTGCTGCTGAACTCCTAATTCCAGTTAGAAATTTCTCTTTAAGATGCTGGATAGCTTTAAATTCTGCCTTCGGGAAAAAAGTTCAGTAATCTCTGTAATTGATATGCTCTATTTTTTCCCTACTGTTGCGAGGCATTGTAAGTGGTGCTAGATACATAGTACTCATTGTAGATGCTGTGGTGAGAACTGTAATTGTAATGGGGTTATGGTTTGGAATGCAGCTTCTTTTCTCTTCATCTTTCTGGTGATCTGCCTGAGGCTGGGAGACCTGGCACTGCTCAGCGTGGAGAGAACTGAGAGGGGATCTGATCAATACTTACAGTATCTAAAGGGCAAGAGTCAGCCGGATGGGGCCAGGCTTTCTTCAACAGTGCCCAGTGACAGAACGGGGGGCAGTGAGCGCAGACTGGAACGTGGGAAGTTCCATAGGAAGGCGATGAAAAATTTCTTGGTGCTGACAGAGCACTGCAGAGAGGTGGTGGAGTGTCCTTCTGTGAGGATATTGGAGACCTGCATGGATGCTTCCCTGTGCAGCCTGCTGCAGGGAGCTGCTTGGCAGGGGTTGGACTCCGTGACCTTTAGGGGGCTGTCCCAACCCCTGCACTTCTGTGATGAGCCTCCCCAGAGATTTAATTATCGCTTTAAGGTAAGACAAGGAGAAGGACCAGAAATTTAAGAGGTTGTGGTTTTCTTGTAACGTAAGCGGTACAGGAGGAATCAGTTACTTCTGTTGCTGGTTAATGCACTTGCCAGTTCATCTTCATACTGGTTGGTAGTCATCCCCTCTGCTCAGGGGTGTGTGTGAGACATACCCACCCTGCTTCCTGCAACCGGTAATTCACAACTGAAATTTTCCATGTGGTCATTTGAACAGAAATCTTAACAGTGGGTCACCTGCTGTCAGTCCGGTGGTAGCAGTCATGATTTCTAAACTAGAGCTGAATAAATTGCATTCTGAATTAAAAAAAAAAAAAAAAAAGTCACCTAATTAATTCTCAGGTGATTGATGTAGTCAGCTGCTTCCAAAACATGGAAGTCATGTTCAGGTTTCTCCAGAGCTTGTACTGTTGCATCTTCAGAATAATGGGAGGAGGAAAGCGGAAGCTTACTGTGCAAACCTTATGTAGAACAGATGTAGGAATGTACAATCGTGGCTGGAAATGTGTCAGCAGTGTTGCTGGCTGTGGGCAGAGAGGTCTCAGCACAACTGAGAAGTCGGCGTGGTGCAGAGCGGCGTGGATTGAGCTGCACTCGATCTCAACGTGTAGTAGATGTCCAGGGTGAGGTGTGTGAGCACACTGCAGTTTGTTGTTCAGATGGCATCGTGGCTGATGTGTGGCTTTGGGCAATTGAGTTGTCTGTAATTAAACACAAGCATTTCCATTTTAGTAGTTTTCTGTGCTTTTGTACGATTTAAACTGAAATGTTTGTGCAAGAAAGTAGCAATCATAGCTGTAATAAATATTATGGAATACTTATGTGCTGTAAGTAATAACATTAATTCACCTTTATCTCATGAAATAATTTTGATTCTAATAATTGATATTATGACTTGAATGTGATGAGTAAGTTAATTAGGAGTTTAATCATACACTGTTCTAAAAGAAACTATAGTTGCACCTAGTGCTTGGAAATGTCTTGACTAACTTAGATGAATCCTTGTAGTGAATATTAGGATCATTCAATTTAATATTGCTTTAATATTGCTTGGTAGCATCTTCAAAGCACTTAGGAAAAAAGTGCTTCTGAACTAGAGGAATGTGCCCTAAGTGCTGGCTGTATTTGGCTCACGGTGGGACGGTCGCAGTGACAGCCCTCCAGGTCAAGGTGATGTTGGCAGAGCATGAAGGCTTTTGTGTTGTTAACAATGTTTTACAGTTCTGGGGCTGCGGTGTGCGTCGGTTTCAGTCCTGGGGCAGATCTGTTCCTGAGTTGTAAAATTCCAGCTAGGTGAATTTGCCATTGTGCAGTGAGAGCCTGTGGGTTCCTTTCTGTTTGGGTCTGCTGTAATGCAGTCTGAACAGCAGGACGGGCTGAGGGCTTCACGCATTCCCCGGTGCAGCTGGCAGTGCTCTTTAATGTTCTGGCCTACATCTATTTTTTTCATGTTCTGTTTTACCAGTATGTCTAGACTCTTTTTGCCTTTTAAGGCATGGCATCTAAGGGAGCCTTCAGATTGCAATCTTGGGAACGCTGGGATCGCAAGGACATTTTGCACCATTTCCTTTAAACAAAAACAAACCCAAAAAACTTTAATGGATTCCTTAGGACTACTCAAAGTTCTTGATTGTTTTCTCATTAAAATTCCTTTCTCGTTTTAGTAGTTGTGGGATGTTTGATGTTTTCTCATAATTTGGGTTAAATGGAGCTTTAAAGGTTACGGACTGAATACGATAGTCTTAGAAGAGAGCTTTTGCTCACTCTACCCGAGCAGCCTAGTGAAACGTGAGGCCATGCACATCAAATACCTTGACAGTTGAAGTACACCTTTAGCTTATAAAACCAATTAATTTATCCTTCTGTTTGTTACAGAATGTATGGTACTGTGTTTTTATGTTTGAACTAGTGTGGTTTCCAGCACAGGTTGGCTTATAAATGAGCAAAGCAGAACCAGAAATGCTGATTGTTTTTTTTAATATTTTTTTTTTTTAGGAGTGGAGTTAGGAGTTCTCATAACTGCAGGAGTAGCCCACATCTTTGTACTTGATTTAGGAAGCACACAAGTGCCATGTCAAGAACATGTGTTCCAGCAGAGAGCGTGTGCCCAGCATACAGAACGTGTGTGCAGCCCAAAGACAAAAATAGGGCAGCTGAATTTTTTTTTATGGCAAAGGTATGATAAGTTATGAGTTCTTGTGGCTTGATGTAATAGAAAACATGTTATCATTCTTAAGTGCTGAAACAAGACCAGAGCCTTTCAGTGCAGCTAACAATTACGATAGTCGTTAAGACAAACCATTCACCTTGAGGAAGCTCAGATGCACCTTCCTCTTTCTTGGTGTAAACAGGGAGAGGGTTACTAAACTTTTCTTGAACTCAGCTGTTAAGAAAATTTTCCCCCATTCTGTTTCCTTTAGTCAGTTTTTACTGTGTTACTATTTTAATAATGCTGCATGAGTATGACTAGCAGTAAATGGGACTTCTGGAAAAGCATTTTATTCTTCCTCCTTTTTCTGCCTCTGTAAGTGCAGCTGCCAGCGACTGAGGAGGATGCGAAGGATTCAAAGCGTACAGAATTAAATTTAGTGTGGCACAGAAGAAATGTGTGATGTTTTTCTGACTTATCCTTACCCAGCATGTCTAAGAACATGATACGCAAATGCCAGTCAAATTGTGATAAAATTAGACTTGAAGAAACTGAACTGAGTAGCTTCACACTTAAAATATTTCCACTTTTCTGTTACGCATTTGATTTAATTGCACTTCTTATCCACCCTGAAGCCTGAGGTGCTGCCTGCAGTGATTGGTCTACATGGATTTGTGCCCTTGGTGTGTCTGTCTGTCCCTTGGCATTGGGGTGGCTGGGTCAGGCTTGTGGGGCTGCTCACAGAGTTTTAGACTAGATATTAGGAGGAAATTCTTTACTGTGAGGATGGTGAGACACTGGAACAGGTTGCCCAGTGAGACTGTGAATGCCCAAACCCTGGAGGCGTTCAAGGCCAGGCTGGATGGAGCTGTGAGCAACCTGGTCAGGAGGGATATGTCCCTGCCTGTAGCAGGGTGTTGGAACTAGGTGACCTTACGGGCCCCTTCCAACCCAAATCATTCTGTGATTTACCACGTTTGCTGCCTTGCAGCAGGCAGTGTTGTTGCAGAGTCTGCCTTGTAAAGTTTGGGAGTGAGAGAGGTGGCTGTAAAAGGTTATGCTGACAAATATCAGTCAGAATGAGTATGAAGCAATGAAGAGGAAAACAAAGCCTCAATTATCAGAAGACTGTGAAGAGAAAGGGGGGAAACTGACCTGCTGTAATGGAATATTTATGTTTACTCACTGAAGCCATTGGCCTAGTGCAGTGTACTGTGGATCTAGGATAAGTCTGTACATTTATGAGCATGGCTGTGTAAGGGTGAGCAAGGTAGGGATGTACAACTTGCTATGCTGGGCTTCTGGTCCTTACTGTCTTGCAGCACCTGTCCTTATGAACATACATGGAATTGCAGTTGTAGTTCCTGGGGATCAGGGGCTTAAGTTTGTGTTGAAAGGAATCAGTGAGAGAAGCTGCTTGTAGTTTATGTGGTTTGTTTGCCTTCCTTGTGTGTGATCTTCAGATGGATGCCTTGTGGGATAGGGTTGCTATGGAACTGCTGATAGGCGTTTTCTTATGGGACAGGTGATGTAACATCTCTTTTTTTCATCTAACCTAGAAGAGGTGTATTGCCGTGCAGGCAGCAGCACCTCTTGCATGGGGGAAGGAGACAGAGGTGGGCAGGGCTGTGGCAGGGTCTGGTGCTGCAGCATTGCCCTGCACAGAGCAGTGTGGGTCTGCTGTGGCCGCTCATCAGGGCTGTGCCACTCGGTGCAAGGAAGCCTTTGCTAAGGTGCGCTCATCTGCCTGCTGTCACTTGAAACTTTGGAGAAGTGTGGTTGCTGTTGCTGCTCTGAGCCGTTCCTGGGGAATTAGGATTGGAGAATCTTAGGTGCAAACGTCACCAAGTAGAGGTGGCACTGGGGTGGGGGCAGCTCTTGGGATTCCTGCACAGGAGCCCTGCAGGCCTGGGCTCTGCTGTTTCTGGCATCACAGCCGTCTGCCCATGGGTGTATTACTTGTAATGCCATAATGGATTTTCTTTAAGAACAGTATTATCGTAATATTAAAAAAAAAAAAAAAATAATTTGGCAGACCAGTAACAGGAAGAGCTATATTTGTTTTTCTTCAAAAACAAACAAACAGAAAAACCCAAACAAAACAAAACAAAAAAAACCCCACCCAACCTCAGACATTTCCTTACTACAAACCATGCTGTGTTTTACAGCATCTGAGCTGCAATTGGTTTTGCATACACGTAGCAGATAAAAATGTTTGTTGTATAGGTGTGTCTGGGCAATAAGCAAAACGGTACCAATGCACATAGAGCAGGAAATAAGTCACTGTTTGTAGATTTCTTCCGTTCTAGATGCCACGATTAATTTCACTTGTAGAACTTGTGCATTTCTGTTTGAGTTGGTTGAGGACATCTTCTGTTTTTAGTTCAGTCTGGGTTTGTTTTCTGGAGAGTAAGTTTTGACATACTTAGTGTTTCAAAGCAAGTATCTTTCTGTTAACTTTGAGCCTTAAGAAGTTTGCTCACTCTTAAGTATGACTCCTAAAATGCGCCAGCAAAATGTTTCTGGCCTCAGAAATATGTTCTGTATTTAGAATTGGTCTTCTGCCTAAGTAGAGGAAAGGAAGTCAGCAGTGGATGAATCTTTGGAAGGTTACAGAAAATTGATGGTGGTGGCAATCTGTCAGCTGATTTAGTAAAGATTCCACGATATTTAATGTGCTGAAAGCTTGCTGTGTTACACCCAAAAAGGAAGGAAGGAACAGTGGAAACTTGATTGCAGCTACATGCAACCTTAGAGGTGCAACGAGGATCTGAAGTTTAAATAATTCTGGTATTGTTTCTGTCATCGCTATCAATACCAAATCCAAGTTGAATTCTGGAGGTCTTGTTGAGTTTTTCTGAATTTGTTCCATGCTATATTTTTGTGCCATTTGAGCACGGCTTATGCAGGGTGCTGAGTTACTTGAGCTCGCTTAAGCTTCCTTCTCTCGTAAGCATCGTTTTCCTAAATTTGCCTTTAAAAAAAGCTTACTGCTTATTTGTGATTTAAAGCTCCTTGCAGTCCGATTACCGGAGTTAATGACACATTTCTTTTGGTCTTAAGGATACAAAGAGCAGGCGGGAAATCAACCATTCTTCTGCTTTGGGTAAAAGATGGTTTCCTGCTGGAGAAGCAGTACTGCATTTCAGCCATATGATCCCGAATATTCATCTCTGTGCCAGCTGTTTTAGATGTGGGAAATGCATGTGCTTTGCAAGGAATGAGACCCGTTTGGTTTCATACATTAAGTTAGAACTGCTGGGCCAAGTAAATGAGAACAATAAATCTAGGTTTTAATTCAAGAAAGTTAAATGTCTTCAGATACTTTAAGTGCTGCAAGAGCAATTTATTTCTTCTTGATTTTGTGCGTGTGTATTTTACTGTACTGTTAATTTAAACAGTCTGGATGTAGAAATGTCTTGGTAGTGTGACATTCTTACTGATATTCTGTGGGTATTTTTCAGGCAGAAAAAATGCTGACCATTTAGTGGGTTTTTGGAAATGATGCATAATCATGTCATTGAACCACACAGTATGGCTTTCTGCGGTAACCTCATAGATAAACAGGAAAACTCTCATTTCTTAACTTTGTTTTCATTGCAGAACTGTCTTTTTATTTTTAGTGCGAAGCTGTTGGATTACTTTTTAAAGTTACATGTTTTGTCTTTGACAGGAGAGATGCAGTGTTAGCAAGCTCCTGAAAGCTCGCTTTCGGCGTCGGTGCCTGTCGTAACACATTTTCTCCATTTGGGGAAATACAGTGCTTTAAGTCTGACGCTCCTGCATTGCCAAGAAGATGATGTAAATATAAGCCATTCACATAGCCCTAAGGCAGATGATTTCTTCATTGCGGTCTCTTCTCCAGGGGAATTTGCAGGAAAATTGAGACAATTACAACAATAGTATGAAGCTGATGAGCCTGAATCAAAGAATGTTGAATCCAAGTGTGGAGGCTCTCTTTCAATAAATAAAAGGCTCTTAATTGTGGTAGCTTCATCCCTTTCCAGCAATGGGCTTCTGAATCAAGCTGTCAGGTGGGCTTTGCTACTCTTGAATAGAATAGCCTCAGATTGTAGGTGAGTTCCCTTGGCAGTCCTAGGTGTCCTGAACAGTGATATTGGCTAATAGTTTGCCAGTTAATTGAAACCTTTTTGGCTTCCAGAATCATTATTGGGAAATAATACTTGCACTTGATGCTGTCATTGGAGATTTCTCCCTTCTGCTTTTGCACTGGGCAGTAGTGGGCAGTGAGGAATGAGGCAGCTGGGAAGTTTCTTCCATCACAGAGCTTGAGGTGCACTGCCCCTGCTGGGCTGCGAGTCTGGGCACACCTGAAGCTGTTCTCAGCTCCCCTGTGAAGCTCGTTTTTCTAGATCCTGCTTTTGTTGACCTGGCTTTTGCGTCTCCTTTGCTTAGGGGAAGTGTGGTTTTGCCAGTGGCCCCCAGTGCCTTTGCCATAGATCTGTGTGCCCAGTAGAATTAAGCAGAAGTGTTTGTAGGGATGGAGTTTCATATTGATGCTGTACCTACTTTGTTCCTTTCAGGAAGGGTGGAAGTAGAAGGGAAACCAAAACTAAGCCTCAAAAAGGAGGAAAAAGAAAGAAGATGTTATAAATCTTACCTAATTGAACGAATTAGGATGGAATAGAAAACTCCCCCAAAGTACTCACTGCAGAGGAAAACAGCTGAAAAGTTTCATTTCATCCATCAGAGGGAACTTTACTGACTCTGTCCAAGAAAGCTGTACTGTGTCATTTGTGGGAGAGAGCAGTTATTCCTGTAAGGGGAGATCTCTACCACATTCAGCTTCTCGTTTTTCCTCAGTGAACCAACCTTGGAACTTCTGCTTCTGGAGAACTCGTGGCTGGTGCTCATCACCATTGAGTACTAAAAGAGGTGTGACTGCAATGTAGGGATTGCCTCCATTGTCAGGAAAGATGTTTTAATTACAGTTAAGGGGCTCTGTGGGAAAAATGGACAAAATGATCATTTCTAAACCTTCCATGAGTTCTGTCCGAAAATGAGCTGAGATGAAGACTTTCAGCCCACCTCCAGATTTGCTGTTCATACATGCTCCTGGGTTCATACTTATTTATGATCAGATCTGTTTGCTTTACCGATACATCAACCAAGTGGTGTTCTGTGCTCCAAAGTTGCATTAATTCACTGCCTAATTTAAACACCCCATCTGAAGTGATCTATTTCATATGTTTCAGAATGCAGTGAAAATGAGTTGTTCTTCTTGCAATGTTAACATGTTGCATGTTTTGTTTGTTTTTAAAATGAACTTGATCACTGGAAGAACCATAGCTTTTGGCAAGCTGCTTTGGCTCATGTTGCAGAATGTACACAACATTAAGTAATGTAATTATTTGGAAGATGCTTCTGGCAAATTTATGAATGTGTAGTCATCTAGTCATCCTAGTGTTTCAAAGAAAATATTCCTTGATAAATGCTTCTTTTTTTCTTTTGAGTGTTTGCAGAAAGGGAAGGTTGTGTGGGAGGGTAGTTTTTTTTTATGTGGTAATTAACTTGACTTTTTTTTTGTCATAGCATTTGTTGTGGGACAAATAACTGATGTCTAAGAAGAAAGTGTTATTTGTAGCCCTAGTAGGGAGGGTAGTCTTTAGTCTTTTCTTTAGAAAAGTAGTAACATGTCTAGTTGGAGTCTTCATGTACTGAAGCTTGGGAGTGAATTGTTTGCATGGAAGTACTCATTCAGGTGGTCACATCCACTCGTGATGATAACCCTCATGTTAGTAGTGTTACTCTGCCCATGTTTTCAAAATCTAGCTTCAGCTTTGCTGTCAGAATTTCCATCACAGACTGAAGCAGTTGAGGTTTTCTCCCAGATGTAGTAACGAGGCATGTCAGTAGGCTCGGGCTGCCACAGCCAAGAACGCTGCATGCTCGTGGAGGTGCTTACAGTGGTGACATGTCTCCATCTTTGTTGACAGTTGGAATGGTTTGGGTTAGCTCCAACTCAAGTGTATACAACTAGTGCTTAGGAGGCTGCATCTCACCTGTAAGTGTCTCCTGTGATTTCTTAGGGATAAAAGGAAATCTTAATATACATTTTAGAGCAATTTCACTTAAATTCATATTCATATGAGCTTGGAAGTGTACAATTAACACCTGTTGACCCCCTCCCCACCCAGAAGTGTCGCTTCAGCATCTAATTTAATTCTATTTCTAAAAGTGAGAAGCACTTTAGCTTTTTTTTTTCTTTTTTCTTTTTGAGCTTTGACTACTACATCCATTTTCTTGAAGAAGCATTCCGTCTGTGTGGAGAGAAGCCAGCACGAGACTCTGTCAGCAGCGCAACCAAAGCTCCATCTGCCAAGGAGCCGCTGTGCAGTGCAGTGACCGACGTGCCCCGGGTTTTGGCTCCTTGGGCCTGATGTTGCTGGCACTGCTCAGAGTTGTTTATATTTTTAGAAAAGGAACCTAATATTGTTTGAGCTCGTGCTACGGTATTTCGAGAGAATATTGCAAAACCATTTCCTTTAAAACAGTAAAATTTTTATTAGGGTTATAATCCATCAAAAGTGGTGGCAAGGACATTTGAGATTTTTATTGCATTGGAATATGTCACAGAATCATAGAATGGCCTGGGTTGCAAAGGACCACAATGATCAGCTAGTTTCAACCCCCCTGCTATGTGCAGGGTCACCAAACCACCAGACCAGGCTGCCCAGAGCCACATGCAGCCTGGCCTTCGATGCCTCCACGGATGGGGCATCCACAGCCTCCTTGGGCAGCCTATTCCAGTGAACAGTGAATTTAAATATTTAATTTATTTTTTTTTAAATTTAAATATTTAAAAGTTTCAGTGTTGCCAATTGACTGTGACTTCAAGCATTAATCCTGAATTTTGATCCCACTTAAGACATGTAAGATTTTTCTTTTTTAAGATCTCCGTGTTTCTTAAAATTGAGTTCTTCAGTTCTGAGATTTGTGTTCACAGAAAACATGAACTTCATTGCATGCTCTGTTGTAAAATGAAGCTGCTTTCTGGGCAGTTTTTTAATGTTTTGGTCATTGTTAAACTCATAGTTGGATTCTAATTTTCAATGCATATTGTTGTTTTTTTCCAACTTTCCATAGCTGTTCAATGCCAAGGGTAAAAACCAACTTCAAGTGCTCAGTCACTGGGTATCAGTTCAGAATTTGTTTCAAAATCAGCCTGCTCGGTTAACTAGCAAAAATTAGTATAGCATGTGCTGTTGTAAAGACCTCGTGCTAAATGAGCTGTGAGAGACTTCCTAGCCAAGTGTGATTTTTTTTTTTTTTATTAAAACTGGTTTTGTTTTAGTCTATTTTTAAACTTAAATTAGCTACTGTATTCTGAAGTATGTGGCTAAGGCAACACATGGGAGTGATGTCCCAAACGTGGTATTACTGCTGATGTCAGTGACCAAAATTGTAACTGTTCTTTCAGAATCTCTTTTTTCTTCGTAATGCCATTTCAGCTGATAGGAGACAGACACAAATTAGCATATGAAGTACAGAAAGTGCTGGAAGAGAGGGTAGTTGCAAAAATGTGATTGAAATTTGCAAAGAGCGGTTTGGTATTGTGGCTTCTGCTAGCTTTGGTTTTTGCAAGGCATTCCATTTGAGACATTTAGCTCTGGAGAGGCAAGTCTGTACGTTCTTCACCCTCGAATGGAAGTGACTTAACTGAGGTCTCAGCAGAATGTTGTGGTGGAGCGAAAAAGTGAGTTCTTACTGAGAAATGTGAGTGGGTTGGTGGGTGGGTGTTGTCTTGAAAACAAAGCAAAACATTCTTAAAGGCCTTCCTTCCTTGCTGTGGAAAATGTAGGGGAAGCATCCCTGGCATTGGTTTTCTTTTACCGTTTGTTTTCAAAGAGGAATCAGTTTGAAAATGCACTTAAGTATGTAAGCTTTGTACTCTCTGTAGGTGTAAATGTTGCTGCTTGTCATCTTCTGTATTCAGTGTAGCAGAAGTCTGCACTCTGCCAAGGTCACTTTTGAATTGGGTGTGACGTACATCTAACTTGGATAATGGTTAGCCTATAGTGCCAGGGGTTCAGTTGTTTTCTGCACAGTATGTTAGCTACTGTTTTATTTTCTCATCACTGAGGGAACAAAGTATGCATTTTTGTAAAAATAAATAGAGTGTATTGATGGTGATTAACGTACAAACAGGCAGATGCTTTTGGAAGCTGGTAGAGATCCTGAATCTGCTGCTTAGTTTTCAAGCTGATATTGAACTCAGAATAATAGCTTTATTGAAATGTCTTTAACAATCATGCTATGATCATACTACATAGATGAGGTTGATTCTGGACCAAAAGACAAATGCATTTGATCTTTAAATTTTGGAATAGCACATAATGAAATAAAATGTGTGAGGTACCATTTCACATGTTAAGCCAAAGGCCTGGAGGGGTTTCATGCATTACTGGGTGTCTCTATCACTTGATGTTGGACTCCTTGTAATTCTCCCAGAGTAGACTTTCTTGAACAGGGGATACCCAGAAAGTCTTGCATTAATTTGCTTTTGTTTTTGCTCTTAGGCAGTGCCCTGTTACAAACTTAAATCACACATTCCTGAGTGTAAACTGATCATGTTCCCAATGGAAATTTCAGGAATACTTGTGGCTATTTTCAAAATGTGGAAATCTATTTATATTTTTTCCACTTGTTTTTCTTCCTAGGTTTTGGCACTGATTGCATTCATCTGCATAGAGACCATCATGGAATGCTCCCCTTGCGAAGGCCTTTATTTCTTTGAGTTTGTGAGCTGTAGTGCATTGGTGGTTACTGGAGTTCTGTTGCTTATGTTCAGTCTAAATCTTCACACAAGAATACCACAGATCAACTGGAATCTCACTGTAAGTTTGAACAAATCCTTGCTGCTAAAAAAAGTCTGCAGAATTGTTTTTAAGTTTGATCTTTGAACTTTACTTTCTAATGTTTAAGATTCTGTATGTGTATTCTATGCTGACTGAAGTGTACAGTTTATATTACTTTGAATACTAACAGCAGAATGAGCTTTGCCGTGTAGCAAGATTAAACTATGTTAAATAGAGCTAAAATTATTTTCTGGTAGATTCTGTTTGGAAGGAAAGACTTACTGCTACTGCCAGCAATTACTGTTTGTTGATGAAGTGGATAAAAATGCAGTCTGTATTTATTTAACTTTGACAGATGTGATATTATTTACAGTAGCCTGTTGTTCTTTCGTAAGCTGTTTTTTATATTAGAATTCTAGTGCTACATATATTTTCTTACACAGATTAATGTAATCGTTGGGCAAAAAGATTGTAATCTTTCTCTGAAAGTTAAGCATTGAATTGTTTACACCCCTAACTGTTAAACATTGACTAGCAATGCTTGATATGTTCTCAAATACAAGGAGCTTTGGAAAAAAAGCTGCTGGCAACGCACATTCCTTTTGTACAAGTCTCCATTTCCATGCTATATTATGAGTTAAATGTTCAGATTGAACTGCATAAACATAGATCACAAAATCAACATGAGTCACTCTACCAAAAGATCTGTCATCTTAAGAACAGTGTTTATATCAGTTAATTTGTGCAGTACGAATAATACATATACGCATGTACATATGTCCTAATGTATTTTTGTAAGTGGTGTTTTAGACTGCTCACAGTAGTTTCTAGGCTTCTGTTGTGATTTTTTTTTTTGTAATGTCAGTTGTTATTGTTGCAACTTGAGTATTTACCATAACTGTTTGTAAGCCTAAATGACCTCTCTAAAATGGGAGAGGAATGTGAAATAGATGATTCTTTGTACCCTAGGGATTCATGTTTTATTGAGAGTATTCTTCCTAGGAGTTCTTGTTAAGATTGGATAGATTGAGGAATGTGAGTGGTAACTGTAGGTGAGGTAGATACAGGTGGCTTGCAAACAAAACCAGCGGAGCCACTGGAATTTTAATGGGTTGTCTTGCCTTTTCTCCTTTCTTCTCTTTTGCTGGCATTTTCACTTTATCTCTGTGGCAAGTTGCAGAGAGAAGGTGATTTCTTTCTTTTACTGGCCTGTTGTTTATTAGTTATTGCAGCAACAGCTGTTACAAATGACGCAGCTCTGAAATATGCTGGTAGGACATGAGGACATGATTGTTGCATCAGTGTTACAGAAAATGGTTTTCCTGGTGTGATAAGAGTGGTTTCACAGTGAATACTAGACCCAGGTTATGTTGAAAGTAAGCTTGACCAAGATAATTTTTATCAGGAGGCTGGTTAGTGGCTTGCCAAATGACCCTGGCTGAGCTGGATCACTGGAAGAGTCAAGTTAATGACTTTGTGTGCCCTTGTTCCTTTGTGCTGGTAGCTTTTGCTCTGTTGAGCCCTCTGGCATATTTTTACTGCCTACAAGAACACTGTGACAGTATGCTGAACGTATGTACATACGAAGGGTGACTTGTACTGCCTTTCCTTCTAATATGCAGGAGATAATCAGTGCTGTAACCAGGTGGGTCTTTTCAGCCACTCTGACTTGTTACAAATTTGAGCAACACCTTTCTGGTAGTGGAGCTATAAGAATTGCTGCTTTGAGTGCAGCATCGTGTATCTCTGCATAGCACTCAGTGTTGGAGATCTTTAGAGAAAAGATTGCTTAAAAATCCAACTAGTTAAAAAAAAATAAAATTGTTTTGAGCCTTCCATTAGGGGAATTATCACACCCTCAACCCAGCACCTCTACAGCTTGGAGGAGTGTGACATGATCAGGCTTCAATCTGAAGGGCACATGGAACACTCTGCAAATGTTTTGGCTTCCTTTTTTTAATCTTATCAACAGAGGTTAAAGTAAATTGTTATTATCTTACAAGTCTCTTCTTTTGATTACGTATTCCAGAGATCTCTAATAGAGATGAGAACTGGAAGCTTATGATGTCCATTAACTGCTGAGACCAGCCTTCCTCCTTGGATTATTTACTTATTTTAATAATGAGTAGTCTGATGGGACCTTTACTAGTACAGACTTGTAGGAGTATCTTCATTATTCTGATAGCTGTGGTCTGTAGCTTTGTGAAAGTTAGTAGAGAATTTAGGACTAGAGGATTGTGTGCTTTCTGCCTCATTTTTTTCTGCTTATTTTGTCATTCTTTACAGTATAGACATACACTCACATATTATTTTTCTTCTTTCCATATTTCATATTTTCCTGTGTTTTGACAGTTATTTTTAATTTTCCAGCTGCTCTGAGATGGTTATCACAAGAATTGCTTTCTGAACTACATTTCCACACTCCTTGATCCTGTAGGAAAAAATTGCTCCTTATGTAGAAATTTATGTAGTGCTTTTATGATTTGATAATGAGCGTTTCCCCTGTGAAAAGTCTCAAGCCTTGCTTTTGGAAGCTGTTTGAGATGAAGAGGATGTTGCTTGAAAGAATTTTACAGTGTTAAGTGTAGTCAGGAGTTTTTCTTTAAACTCAGCGTGCTCACAAACTTTCTAGGAAAATCATTTGCTTTTCAAATAGTCCCTCATGTTGGAAAATTAGCCCATCAACTGCTTTTGTCCAGTACAGGATTGTTTCCTTTTGTACTGCAATAAGATTAGACTTTTCTCATGCATTATGAACAAAGTCTGCTGTCTGTGGTTAGGAGAAAAATAAGAATCTGTATCTAGCGGAGATATATATACACACACACACACACGTATACCAGATTTGTCACTTTCTATTCTCTTCATTTTTAGCCATTTGAGGAAAAAAGCTTTGCTTTCATCCTAATTAGAGACTTGCCAGTCACTTTTTACATTTTCCTGAGATAAACATGAAAGAAGCTTGGAGAAGGATAGAACCTTGCTTGGGTGCATTGGAAAAGATGGGTTTGTTGCAGTGAGATGAAAGAACAGTCAGTTGTCTGTTGCACAGCACTGTCAGTGTTATGCAGAATCTGGGAACCTGTCAGTGGAAATTTCCATTTCCTTTATGCTTCACAACTGAAAGGGAGCCTATTTTGCAAGGAGACTTGTAAGTGGCATGGGGGAATGTAGTGCACACTACAGCAGAGATTTCTGCTAAGCTGTTGCTTTGAAGTATTGTATTCAGTGTAGATTAATAACCTAATCTTCCCTTCATTTTGTGTGTGGCTATATTTATATATTTTAATTTCATTATTTGAATCTTATGTAATCTACAAGGTGAGCTTGAGATCTTGCATCCAAATGGTGTGGGTGCTGTGGCCCTCTCGTAAGGCTGCAGTGAAAAATGTAATGGAAGTGTCTGCAGTAACTTCTTTCTTCTGATGAATTCCTGTCTGTCCGAGGGGATCCACAGTAACACTGCTATACCTGAGATGGTATGGGGAGGGAAGGAAATAATGGCAGAGGACTGGAGTTTGACATTATTTCTTTGAGAGTTTGATTGAAGTGCAGGTTGTTAGACATGTTGTTCTATAATCAGCCAGTGGAATGGACGAGTTATGTCTTGCACAAAAAGGGTTTCAATAGATGTTGAGCATTTTTTTTTTAATATTTTTAATATTCGCTGGAACTACGGAAGCATCTTTTAGTCTGTGCAGTTCTGAATCTGAGTTTTTCAATGTAGGGCAGCTTCAGAAATGAGGCGCAGGATGGAGCACAGCACAAACTAATTGCAGTCCTACTGGGCTTATTAGTTTGGACTGGATTCCTGGGAAACGCTGCTCCAGCATCAGGTGTGTGCATCTCTGAGCACACACACTGGTGTTGGTGTGCTCCCTGCCTGCCTGCAAATATTTCATCTTTAAAGGTTTTTTGTTATTGTTTTCAGTTGTTAGGGAGAGAAAGCCTTGTGGGCAAGTAACTGACAGTGGTAATTGACAGGAACCTTGATGTGGTGCCAGACTGACAAGGGTCCTTGCCAGCCTTGGCTCTGAGGAGTATAATTACGAAGATGTACTTCAAAGGCCTTCCCAGGGCAAACTTGATTATTTTTATTTCCCCTCCTCCCTTTCTTTTTTATTTCTTTTGAAAATATCTTGCTTTTCTTTGGCTTGTTTAGCTGTCAAATGAGCAAGTCCTTCCTCACTTTTATTTTTAGTATTGTCAAAATAATGATGCCTTCTAAGGATGAAAGTGAATAATGACAGATTTAAAAAGATGGTCAGAATTTATTTCCTCCAGGTTTGTTCTTCAGGCAGTTATTTTGTGCAGCCTGATATAAACAGTAGCGTGTTATTACTTAAGTAAAACAAACATAAGCTTAGAATACCCCAGAGTATCACCTGGCCTGGTATTTATTGCTAGTGGGGTCTGTTGCATAGGGAGGAAAAGTGGTCCCATCTGTGCACAGAAAACTGGGAAGCAGTGAGGTGTGGTGAGCAGGGGGCCAGGGCACCTCTGCACAGCGGCCCTGCTCATCTCTGCTGTGTTTCTGGAACTGTTGGGCACCGTTTGTGGAAGGGAAGTGAAGTTTGTGTGTCTTGAATAGCAGAAGCTGGTCTGTTTAGCTGGGTGAAGTGCTTCCTTACCTGTGTAAGCCCAAATAAATAAGAGATGGGGATTAAGGCTCATACAGTTCGTTTGGTTCATTCTATCTATAACTTATTTTTGCTTGAGAAACCATTATTTCTATTAATAATTATGATGGAAAAAAAATACAGTGTGTAGTAGTATGATTGGAGGATAAAATTGTGAGGTTGAGTAGGGATGCTTGAATTAGAGCATTGGCAGGTACATTTGTGAACTTCAGATTGGTAACTTCATATAGGATCAAGGGGAAGAACTTCCTCAACCTTGTGAGGTACCGATTGGAGAAGAGTGAATGGCATTGCCACCTCCTGGTGATGTACCAGGCTGGAGTGCTAAGCAGAAGCTGTTGAAGTTAATGTCCCTTGCAGCATCCAGGAGCTACTGTGAGTTTTAAGGTCTCTTATCAGACCTCGCTCTTAGCACTGCTTCAGGCTTTCTGTCCTCATTAAACCTAGGAACTGTACCTACTCAGCCCCTTCAACCTAAAGACTAAAGAATACTGTCTAATTACCTGTCCAGATAGAGATGCCCACTTTACAGCACAATAAACACAAGAAAACCTCACATTTTCAGTATAAATGCTGTCTTGGCAGAAACATGTCTGCATCTGGTAAGTTGAGGTGCCTGCTCTGTCCTGTGCTCCTTCTGAGCAGCACACATAGGTGGTGAAGGCAGTTATGTGTCCTTGGAAGCTCTCCTTTTGATTAATACCTCTATTAGGACTGCTGGTGACTGAACAGAATGTCTTGTGAGTAATAGCAGGGGGTCAAAGGTCCATCTTCAATTTTAGATCATTTTGCAAAGGAGAAATGGAACGGCAGCTGTCTAGAGTGGATTTGGTTCAGTTCATAGATTTTATTCTCTGTCATGGATGGCAGCTTTGCACAGTGTTTTGTGGCACAGCATACTGTCTCATGAGGTTGCTGTAATTTCAGCAGAAATTCTTTTATCTGTGTGATGTGGTTTTTACTTTGTCTATAAATATAATAGTAAGAACTTCAGCTATATCATGGCCAGATTTGAAAGGACTCATCTTTTTTCAATTACCTTATTCTTTTTATTGTCAAGATTATTCGTTTTCTCATATTTGGAGAAAAGCGATGTTACTTTAGGGAGTGTCCTCTGCTTCCTGAATGTAGTTCATTCGTCCTGATGTAGTTCATTCTCCTTTGTTTCTGCTCTGACTACTTCTAAAACCATTGTAGTTTATTTTTTTGTCTAAGTAGTATGTACCAAATTTGGGATTAAATGCCTCCACTGATGCATGCATCTATGATTTTTACTATTATATACTTGTATGACAGTGTTACTGATGTCATTGCTCCTTAACTTCCAAACAGTCTGACTTGTGGACATGAAAAGTTATGTTAGTTTTAGCTTTTTAAGAGATGAACCAATTAATAATTGTATTAGAGGATTTTAATCTAAACAATAAAGATGAAAATGTAGAAATGAATGTATCAGAACCATAAGATGGAATGAAGTCTTTAGATTTGAACTGTTAAGTCACTTGTAAACACAAATCTGAGCGTGGTACTGTGGAAGTAAAAAACGTGTCAGGAAAAAAAAATGCAATCTTGGATTATGAGGAATAAGAAGGGGCACAACTTTGATTTGTTTGTTCTGATGTTACCTAACTTATAGATAAAAGTAAATTTGAATGTCTTTGTTCTTAAATGTTCATCTGCTGATTTTATTATCCTGTTGTCTTTTGGTGTGGCTTTCCATGCTGAAATTTCTAAACAGCTATTGTTTTGTAATTATCCAAACTCAGGAGTCTTCATGCATGCAGCTCAATCTCTTTCGTATTCAGTGCAGCTTAGTTCTTTGACTTGTGCTGTGAGAAATGTTACCCTCCTTTCAAGTAGCTTCTGTGGCTCTTTTCTTCACCATGTTCAGTTTTCAACATAATTTTAAAAATGTGGATACCAGACCAGAATGCAGCATTCCAATGTCCCTTACAAGGATAACGTAACCACTTTGCACCTATTGTATCCATATGTCCAGTGGAATGTTCAAGTGCTTTTTCATCTTCTTTTTTGGTCATGGCATGACATGTCAAGATGCTTACCTACTGTAATTCTGAAGTTCTTAGTTATTTCTCCTAGGATCTTGTCTCTGTCCTGTCGGTCATGCCTGTTGGTTGTAAAATACTCTTAATTCAAGGGCATCATCAGTGTGGATGCCCTTTCCTCAGTATTTACTTTCAGCATCCTTGGTGGTATAGACATTTACTCTGGAGACCTGATGAAAATGTTTAATGCCATTTGTTAGCCTTATATTAGAAAAGATTTGTACGGTGAGAACCAGAGCTCTTTTTGGAGATTTCAGGAGTGCAGGTAGATCTGATAAACTCCAAGTTGGTGAGGGGAATGTTTGGAAAAATTGCAGAATGTAATTTCTAATAACTCTATTTCTTAAATTTTATTTTCTGTTTTATGAGAAATTGTATCATTAGAACTGCAGTAGCTATTAAGTGAAATACCAATTTTGTTTTATATGCAAGATAGTATTTATCTCACTGAGCTTGACCAGAAATATAAAGTATCTGCCTTTAGTTATACACTGGCAGGTGAAAAAATGGTAATTGTTTCTTAGGGACTCACAACTTCCTTATGTTTCCTTCCTGCTAAGACAGACTCGCTGGGCTCATGAAATCTGAATATATGGTTAGAAATAGGAAGGAGCAGTAAAAGTCTCCCAGAAAGGCCAAGTCCCCCTTTTAGATGAGGATTGTCCTCAGTGCTAGCTTGCACAGTTCATCTTCAGGTATGCTTAATTTTGACAACCAGCTGTCACTGAGTAAATGCCCTCAAATGGATCATTTTCCCTGTGAGCAGCACAGCACCAGATTCTGTTTTCACAATTATTTACTAAAACGTTCTCAAATGATGGCTACAGAAACAGATGTTGGGCTTAACCACTTTTTTTCTTTCCTGTACTTTTTTTCAGCGTGGCTGGATGACAGTGGTCAGTCCAGAGTCCCTGTGTTACATATCCAGAACGTAGTTGTAGGGCAAATATTATATTTATCTTCAATTCTCTAAGCATAACTCCTTACAGTACTTTAAGATGTGCTTCTAATTATGAAATAATAATTATTTGGTAAATGGATCAGAAATGGGAAGTGAGCTGGTTTACGTGTAAGAGTTATGTAGAGTAAATTTGCCTTTTAGTTTTAATTAAAGAGTAGCAATGAGGTTTTCTTTTAAACGTTGGGGTTGACATGTTCAGTCTTTTTAGATTTTTTCCTTTTCTGTGTCTCAGTGTAAGTTGTACAGCAAATCTGAATACAAGTTTTCTTTCCATCCCTTTTAGCTGTGACAGTGCTCACTTCTCACTGATTTCAGGTTCCTTCAGGATATTTCTGTTGAGCTGCCATTCTCTCTTCCTGCACAGACCCACCTGAGCCCTGACTTCCTCCATTCTTTCAGTTACCATGGTAGTCTTTTATTTCCTATGGCTGTGTAGTGTACAAAAAATCATGCTGTGTAAATAAGTATCAAATATTTATTTTAAAAATTGCAAAAAAAAAAAAGCTCAGAATAACACACTAAACAGCTGTTTCCTAACAAAGTACTTTGTTTCTTCTGTTATCTTGAATTCCATGCTTCTTATTTGTCTTATATTGGTGTAATCATTTTTATGCTACTAGCTTGCCATTTGGAATTTACTTATGTCCCAGTGATATGTTAATGTCCTTTGATTTTTGTAAGGCCTAATTATCTGAACTCCGAGTGACATGTGTGGCATATGAGTATCTGAGCTGCATGCTGCTTAGCATTTTTTGGTGCTTAAAACAAAGCAAGAATCTTCTCTGCGCGCCTCAGAGCAGCTAGGTTGTTGTGCATGTGTTTTAGTGTGTCTGCTTGAAACATCAGTCCTATGTGATAGATGCGCATAAACTTGTGTGTTCATACAGTGCAGACAGCTGTTCATAGAGAAACTGCAGGGTGTGTGCTGTTGTACAGATAAGGCCTCAAAGAACTTGCAGTAAAACTCATGAGTGCTATGTGGGCAGTGCATGGAGAGTCGTAATGTGAAAGAGAGCAGGGGAGTGTTAATGCTGGAGATTCAAATTACTTCAGTGTCAGCTGAGATGGAACAGCTTTACCCATTGCTTGTGCTGACAGTCAATTCTTAATAATCCCAGCAGACACTGAGATAAAACATCCAGAACTTACACTGGTGCCTTATTTATACTTCGTATGTGAATAGAATTCAAACCGTGATGTGCACGCATACTACATTTCCTGTGTAATAATCTGTCATCTTTTACGCGTGATAAACTACATAGGAAGTGGGAAAGTATTACTATAACTTTTGTTCTAACCTTTTCCTGTTTCATCAGTTGTAATAATAACAAATGGACTGTTATTGTTTAATAATGCTGAAGGATTGTTGTTGTTGGTTTTTTTTTTTTTTAGGATCTGGTCAACACTGGACTCAGCACTTTCTTCTTCTTCATTGCCTCTGTAGTGCTTGCTGCTTTAAACCATAAAACTGGAGCAGAAATTGCTGCTGTGGTAAGAATTTGAATTTCTTTTTATGAGTCGCTTAAGTGGCTATTAAAACCGAGAATAATCTTTTAGTTGTGTTCTTGTGATATTTCTGTTACCTTGGTCTTCCCAATTTGCATCTTACTTTATAGTAGGTATGCAGTAATTTTGGTTTTTAAGAATGTTGATTTCATTTGAATTTAGTCTCGAGTCCTGGGGCATGACCAAACAGGAAAACAGCTTGCTGAGAGTGCTTTACCAGTTTTATTAGTATTGCTTAGGTAATACAACTCCATATTCTGAGTTTACAGAAAAGATATAGTAAAAAATTCTTACCAAATCAGAGCTTTTTATTCATAATCTTCCTGAATTCTTCTTGCTCACAGAAGATTTTTGTGGATGGAGTGTAGTGGTACTTAAAGATTTTAGCATCTAAAACAATAAAGTCAAGCACATGAACTTCATCCGTGAGCTGGCAAGCTTGTTTTTTCAAACCTAGGCATTGAAAATCACAAATTCTGCAGAAACACCTAGACCTGCAAATTAACTCCTCTGGTGTGGCCATCTGTTCTCTTGTTGTTTGTTTACTGTCGGGTGCATCCTGAGGAATGAATGAACTGTTTGGATGAAGAGCCATATTATTACAAGAACTTCTTCCAGTGAAGTTGCATTGCAGGGTGTAATTGCTGTGTTTGTAGACAAAGAACTTACTAAGATCAATGATCCAAGAAAGTAGCTTTCACAAATTCTCTAGTTCATTGAAGAAGAACAATATCAGTTTCATAGGCTGTGATAATCTATCAGTGCAAGTAAAGCAGAAAACAAAACATCTCAGAAATCTGTTATGAAACCATGATTATTGTTTTCAAAAATTGTCTTTCTATTTCTTGTAGATATTTGGTTTCTTGGCAATGGCAGTGTATGCTGTGAACACTTATTTAGCTATTAAGAAGTGGCGAATGAACAGCAGACAACAAAGCAGTCGGCAGACCAGTGATTACATACGTGCTCGGACAGAATCCAGAGAAGTGGATCATCGCCCGGAGATTCAGCGCCTGGATGCATGAGAACAGCATCTAGATGGGACTGCAAGGGGAAGAGAGAAGTGCTGAACTTGGTCATGGAATAAAGTGTTTTTTCTTTATTTAAGAAAGAAAAGGAAAATGAGATAGTGGCAAAGAATGTCCAGCCCGGATATGTGCAGAGAAGCATCGAGTCAGAAGCTGTTTTCATGAAAGCAGTGAATGTTGGCCATTCAAAAGCAAAATCTTTTCAAGACATCCACATATATATACATATATTGTATATATTATGTATAATATATTATATATATGTTCTGAAGTATGTTAATGTTTTGGATTAACTGCACAGAACTTCTCTTCCCTTTTCTAAGAGCAAGCTCTGAATATACATGTTCTGCCACTGTTTCTTCATCTGTCATAAAAACTAAGACCAGAGCTTTCTTTTCTGTTTAAAATAAGAATGAAATCCACCAGGAGCAAATTTAATACACCTGAAAAGGAAGTGAGGGGCAAGTAGCAATAACTAGCTATGTATCACGTCCAGCAATGCGCTTTATCCTTCCTTGTGCAGCCTTGGCAGTGCAGTTCAGTTCTCGCCTGCAAGATCGCACGCCATTTCATTGTTGTTTCATTCACCTAGCTGCCACGTGAAAGTCTTTTCTATCTTCTGGTTGTTGATTTAATGCTGAGGCAGTTATCCTTTGGATTATTTGCAAATTGTCACATGCAGTTTGTGCCTGACTTTGCTTGTATCAGAACTTGTGCAAGATTAGTATAATTGATTGAATGGTCACCACAGTGCATCCAGTGCAAGTATGTGAGCTTTCTGCTGATGTTGGATACGTGCTGTTTTTCATTCCAAAATGGTGGAGGGTGGAGGAAACTTGGGAGGCAGGGTGGAGAAAGAGGATGCTGATGGGCACAGTGCTAAAGGAGAGAGGATGAATGGTAAACCTGCATTCCAGTCATGCCTTTTTTCTTTTTCCTTTTAAGGTTCAGCCTTTCTGAGAAGCCTAGGGTAAGCAGTAACTAGCAAAAATTTGTGATATAAAGTGTTTCTAAGATTGCAGTACTGTGATTCCTCTGAGATGCTTCTTGTTGAGAGGATTACTTGTTTATTCTAAAATTAAACTTGGTAGTAGGCAAAATTTGTTTTTTGAATTGGATAATCTGCAAACATTTTTTCTAATATTTCTTTCTTGAGGAATGGTTTTACCTAATTGAAGTTTTCTTGTTTTAGTTTTACTTGCAATTAAGATAAAGATATTTTCTCTAATCAAAACTTGAATTCTGCAGCAATCACTTTGAAATATTTCAATACTTTTTTAATGATTGGTGTTTTTTAATCTGTGTAATCCATTATTTGACACCAGAGTTGAACACTTTGTATTAATCTTGTTTAGCTGTACTCTTAAGTGATTTAGCACAGTTAACTTCTGAACAAAAGGCAATACACTGCAGAAGGGTGACTTTTAAATACATAAAACTATATTATACCGAACAGAAAGTCAGTACAAGTGCCTGGGTTTCTTTAATACTAGAAGCAATGGAAGGTGTTTGAGATTTGAACCTTACATTGCAATTCTTGGCTCAAGCAATGGAATTACACTGACATGTGGAAAACTGGTAACAAAACCAACATCTTTTCATTTTTCATGGGTTTTATGTCTATGGTGCATTTTCACTTAAAATTAAGAGTTATGAATGAGGTTAAAGAAAACTTGCCTTTCTAGACTAATAATGGTTTTCCAGTTACTGTGTTAACGTTTTATTGTAGTTTGTTGATAGTTAGCACCAAAGGTAATGTCAGTTTAAAAAAAAAAAAGATTACAACATAGAAACTAACCTCTGTTGTTGAGCTGAGAGCATCAGCGTTTTATTAAGGTGGAGTCTTACCAGGATTAATGAGTGTTTTATGAAATGGAAATGACAGTTCCATGTTCAGTGTGGCATGAAATAAGTTTCTTGAAGTCAGTATAGTTGCTTTAGCCCTTTTTTTTTTTTTTTTCAGCACTCCACTTGAAAGTAGCACAGACGTGTAGTCTGGAGTTGTAAACAGACATTAAGGCAGTTTGCATAAATATTATTAAAAATATATATATGATAAAGCCTTATTAAAATACAGAATCTTGTTCTGCAGAAGATGGATACTTCTGGAATGGTACCTGCATCTGAAGTCAAGAAACAGAAGTTAGGTGTCAAGAAACAGAAGTTAGGGTAAGCATAGGCTTTTCATTATGAGTGTGTACTGATGCTGGTCAATGAGAGGACTGCAGTAGCACATATGAAGGAGAATGTCCTGTTCCTCTTCTGTAGTCCCTGTGATGACTCTGGTTCTCTAATTTCTCAGAGGTATGTATAGGAGATTTCGTGCATCTTCAAGTTTGTGAATTTGCTATCTTCCAAATCCATACACCTTTCCTTACCTGATCAAAGGAGAACTTTGCAGAGCCTGTTCTGGAGTGAGATCGCAGAAAGCTTATTATCTTTAGCTGGAATGACAAATGCTTACTTAGTATGAATGATAGTTATATTTCTAATATTGTATAATACTTCATCTTATAGTGTAGTATACCTGTATGACTTTGAGTGCTATTACATGGTAAATAAGTTTTCCTGAGTTGAGAACAGTATTTATTACTTACAGCACTCATGACTTGAGCTTAGCACAGCTTTCAGGGTAGAATTCAAAGAGAATATGATTTTTTAAAAATTTTTGAAAGAACTACTATCTGATACACTTTGTAAACAGGAAGACAAATGTAAATTTGTAATTTCCTTATTTTGGGGACCAAAGATGATTTTAGTATTGTACAGTATATACTTTCTTAAAATCTAAGTTAAGCATTTATTACTCTACAGAGACATTTGCTATCTGGATTATAGAAAAGGGAAGTAAATTAGCTATGAGACAACTAAAATTGAAACACCGAGTTAATTTAACATAAGCATTCTTCATTCCATCCCCTCTACAATTACAATTTCATGTGGTGTATTGAAGAAGCAGTAATCTTTTGTTAAGATCGTTATCAAGCCTGCATCCATTAAAAGAGTAGAATTAGAAAAAAAAAAAAAAAAAAATCTGTTATGGAAGAAAATGAGTCAGAAAGGTTTTTTGATTTGCTTTTTAGAGATTTGTTTAGAAAAGTGGCACTAAGTTACTTCTTCCAGCCAACTAGTCTTGCTGGCTTTCCTTAGTTTCAAGTGTGCTGTTTAGCTCTACAAAGGGATCCAAAAACCACTGTAAATAAAACAACATGAAAAGTAAACAGATGAATCTCATGGGAATAGGATGCTTGAAATGGTAATGGCATTCTGATTAATCCTCTTAAGTCAAAACTGAGCCCTCAGATTTGCCATCACCATGTATTTCTGTGTGTAGAAATGAGGGTAAATGTTGCGTGCTATGCACAGGCATTGAAAGATCAGTTAATGTGAAATGATTGGAGCAACAGTGTGAGTGTTGTATGGTGTTGTAAGAATAGGTATTTTCGTGTTAATACTCTGTTCAGTTTGGGCAGCCTTAGTTCAGATTTCTCATACGTTCACGTGATGATATGCAAACTGCCTGCTATAGAAGTAGGTTTCTTAAATGATAATTAAGAATGATTTGACAGCTTAATTGCTTTCTAGTAAAATTGATTCCTTCTTACACTCTGCTTGCTCCTTTTATTTTGTAAATTCATGCCTCGTCTGTCTTGTTTTACGTCTAGTTTTTGTTAGCAATTCTGCCTTGATATGTGTAGTGACTGCTTCAGTCTGAGGAAGATGAGAATAGTGTGTTCCATGTCCTGCTTAAGTACAGTACTCTTCCCATCTGTGATAGCTTATGATGATGTTTGGGGATGGATCTGCTGGAGGATTTTTTTTTTTTTTTTTTCCTTTTCCCCTGTGGTCTTTGGAAGCCATCTGGCATAATACTGCTTGTGTTTCTTCCTCAGTTTCCTATAAGGAGCCATATGCTCAGAGGTTATTATTAGCGTCATCTGCCATCTACCTCTGCCTTTTCTGAGAGACAAGGTGCTGACCTTTGAGATTTGATGCCTGTATCTCAGTCTGTACTGTCCATCATTGGCTTTATATTCAGAAGTATGGCACAGCAGTGAGCTGTGCCTTGGAAACAACTCATCGTCTTTTGTTGTTTCTGTTAGGTATGAATTTAAATAAAATCAGTAACATGGGGTGCTGCTTTATAGGCTTCATCATGTGATTCATTGTGCATCTTGTGATATTATCTAAATTGTTTTAATGCATTTGTTTATATTTCACTGTTATGCCTAGAAATAAGAGGGGAGAAGTGAGGAAAAAATCCAATTTGTTAATTATATATTTCTTTTCCCTCCATGAATTATATCGTACCGTATGATGGTTGCCCCTTCTTAGTGCAGCAGACTTGCTGTTTCTTAAAGTGCTGTGAACCACACCAGGAGAATTGATCTGCTGTGACCTGTGTGTGGACTGTTAATAATTGAGTTAACCTTCAATTTTCCATAAATTTATAGGACCCTAAACAATTTGCCATTTGCAATTTTTGTGCTATTTTGGGAACATGCTATATAACAAATACTTATTTAATATGTGGCTTTATAATGCAGCTCCTTCCCTTCTTCAGTCCGTGTTCTAAATCTATTTTCTTGTCCTCTGATGTACTTGTAAGCATTCCTACTTGTGTAGATTCCTTCTTTCTTTTTTCTTTTTTGGACTGGAGAGTGTTTGTAGGGCATAAACCTCTCCATCTTAGTAGCAATTCAAATTGGGTAGAAAATAGTGTACTCTCTCCTGCTTTGAGATACTGAATGGTTTTGTACGTGAAAATCAGTACAGTTTTGTGCTGAAAGCTCTGGAGCTTTCATCCTGAGTTGGGATAGATGAAAAATTAGGCACGACTATGAATTTGAGATGTAGTAAAGGGTCAGAAGAAGAAAACCAAACTTGATGTTCAGTAACCTGACCTTTTGAAAATGAGAAGGAAAAATATCTTCCTCACATCTTAGCGGAGATGGAGACATTTGGACTTGGTTAAACAACAACAAGTGGGCTTAGAAGTGTTCCTGTCTCCCTAATTCCAGGGCCATGCTGGCCATACAAAATGG
Organism: Perdix hodgsoniae; assembly: GCA_035772895.1. NCBI lineage: Eukaryota > Metazoa > Chordata > Aves > Galliformes > Phasianidae > Perdix > Perdix hodgsoniae. Next base: position 234,245 of record JAPSGF010000045.1, read on the forward strand.
TAGGAGAGATTTGACACCAACATTGTTAATGGTGTGCCTTAAAACTTAAGGTATGTTGGCAAATGTGATCATCCAATGACTTCTATTCAGCTGAAGTGTAGCACTTGGTTCACAGTGGCCTGCGGGACCCCTAGGAGCTTACATCAGGAGGACTCTCTGTACCTGGAGGAAGGCATTCTTTCAGGCTGGGATTTCTGCCTAGTCCCACTGAGTCGATTAACGCTGTCGTGTAGCATTCCTGTACCTGGGACTTTGATTTTGGTGTTTATAAGATAAAATATTGTGGTTTGTTTGGAGGGCCTTTTAACCAACAAAGATCAAAAGAACGTGTCGATATCGATACGTATTTTTATCTTAATGGCAAGGAAAGTAATTGTTTTCTATGAAACTGGAATGGGTACAAAACCCAGCAGAATGTTCTGCTTTTTGCCTTTAACACTTTATGGAACAAAAAATTCTAGCTTTATATTAATAGAAGGAGTTGATTAAAAATGAATTCATACAGATATTCAGGAAATCTCTAAGTTTTTCCTGATATTTTTCCATCTTAGCCACTTACTTAAATTGATGCTTGATAGAGCCAGAGGAGCACTGCCCAGCCTGAGAAGGTTCCTTTGTTGTTTTGGTCTTATTTTTGCATTGTATTATTAAAATCTGCCCATAATTTAGCCATTCGTATTCTGTAAGTAATCTTTCTTAAAATCTGCTTACACAGTGATTTATAGAAGCCTTTAATTTAGAATATACAACACAATCAAATTTTCTTTTGTGAATATTTAGCTTTAAGCATTGTTCTTATGTATGCCAGTGAAGGTTGTCTGTTTATCATGAGAATGTGGTTAGGTGAAGTTCCCTATCCAGAGTCCCAGTACAACTCTTCCGAAAATGTGCTGGGTGGGTGACTTAGTGAAATTGCCTTTTAATCTCTGTGGGTTAATAAATATTTTTTTATAACTAGCCACAGATATTGCTTTTTAAATTATGCTTGGCAAACAGAAGATATTTAATTTTATATACAATATACATAGTTACCTTGATTGACATATTTATAACAGAGCTTTGAGTTTACTATTAAGGTTTTATCTGTATGCTGTGGTCTTCATGGGTAGAATTATAAAAAGCCAGTTAGCCTATATGGAAGGATATAGAAACTATCTTCATAAATTCAGAAGGAGGACATCAGAGCATTTCAAAAAGCAATATCCAGACCTTACTAAGAGAATATCTGTTTTTTCTTGTTTTTCACTGGGGCTGGTCCCTGCAGCTATTTTAGTAACATCTGGATGTGAGTAACAGAATGAAATACGACTGTCTGCCTTTTCTGACTGTCAAGGACTATTGTCTAGAATAGGGGAAATTTCAGGGTATTGTGTTTGTTTTGCTTCGGACAAATGTCTCGATAGACATATTTAGTTAAAACCTTCATGTGTTTGAAAGAAAATACCTTCTATTAACTAGGCTGATTATCACTTTTGGTAACCTTTTAATCCCAAAGGATTACAATCAGAGTACTTTTAGCAATGTTACATTTATCCAGATGTCTACAGGTTAAAGTGGTTCTGGCTAGCACCCTTTTATTACAACAATTGCTACCTTCATTTTCTACTGTTTATACTTTAATTTCAAATGTTTACCGGTTTCTCTTTGTTGGATTATTGCAGAGGGAGGGTGTGTCTTAGCACTACAGTTCATCCAGCTTTAACTCATGTCACAGTTCTAAAGTAAGAAGATATTGTGACTTATATATTGTGGCCAATTAATTGCATTTTAAATGATGTCTGTACTTAAGATATAACAGTTTTGACATAACAAATGACTTAGCTAATCATTTTATCTGTCTAGGCTTCTGTGTTACTGTCATTTTGAAACTATTTGTATATGTTGAAGTTTTTAAGGGTTCAGGAACCCACGCTAAAATAGTAAACTATGTATTTATTTCTCAATCTTCATTTTATTTGCTCAGTTATGATTTGAAAGCTGACACTTTGTATGTCTTTTCACAGAATTGTAAACAAGTACCGAAATACTGCTTCACCTAGGGTGCCTTCCATGTGTGGTATAACACCTGTCATTCACAGCAACTGAGATGTAAATTTATTAAACCAGTAAACACTATTTTTGTAATGTGAGTCCCTATTATATCGCTGGTTTTGTTGTGCTTTGTTTCCACTAAAACAGTTTTATTGCTACTAGTCGTTCTTACCTCTGTGTGCTGTGTAGCAAACTTCTTCTCAGAATGTGAATCAGAAGATTGTCTCATTATTTTTTTTTGCCCTGCTTTGCCTTCAAGTGCTACCTGAGAGATGAAGTTGAAGCACATTGCTGAAGTGAAGGTATTTCAGCTCTGTTTCCTTGACACGTGTATGAAGAAGTGCTCAGTGTGGGATCTCTGTATCCTTGGTGCTAATTTGGGCTCCTCTAGAGAAACACAGTAGATGCAATCTAAACATTCCTAACAGTAGCTATATGTATGCTTAATGGTGTCTGAGGAAGGAACATCTGGGCTTGGATGTAAGACTTGTCCCTTCGGTACAATTCCTGTACTGACAGATCTGTAGTTGTAAACAGCTCAGAAATGTCAGTCAAAGGCAGTGGGTTAGAGTTCCATCCCTGGGCTGAACAAAGGGGGTGCAGTTTTTCTTCTGACTTATGAGTATGCCTTTGCTATATAATACCCTCGGTGTTTCATTTTTGAAGTACAAAAAATTGTAATATATTGCCAAGGAAGATCTCTTAAGTGTTCTGTATGTGCTGCTGCAAATGCAGAAACTGGCTCTTTTGTCCTTACTCAGGCAAAGTTCCCCATTGACTTAGGAGACTGCAGGATCAGGCATCCATTTATCACCAAAAGCATGTTCTGATTCAAGGATTTGAAGAATCTCACAAGCTAACAAATGTTTGTATAGAGCCCATGTACAGCCTTGAAGCAATCTCACGGTATTCGGTAAGTATTTTTAGTGTTTTGAATTAGATTGCACACAGACCAGCTGATAAAATCAGTGCTGCCTGTAGAAGTACCAACTGGCTGTGGTCACTGTCTTGTCAGTATTAACAGCGGTAGCTTACATGTGTAAGGATAGCATCTTCCAGCTCTGTTTGTGAATGTCATGCTGTTAATGTGTGAACAATTTCAGAGGCAACTGTACAAGAAAACACAACCCCTAACTTGTTTTTTTTATACCAATAATGGGTTTTCAATATGTTGTGCCCTTGTTTTTTGTTGATTTAAAGCTAAACAAAAACACACGTTGAAGAATCATCTTGGAATACAGCAGTCCTTATTTTAAAAATCTATACAATTTTAGCATAATTTAAACGGTGTATTTATCAGTTTAAAATGTCATTTTACTTTTCCAGTCTTTTGTATATGGGCACGTTACTTTTTGTAAATTTTTAATTTAGATGTCTTTGTCGTTTTTCCTTCTGATATTTGAAGATTTGAGCTCTGTGGATTTTCATGGTACTCTTCTGATTATGTCTTCATAGTGTTTAAAGTCTGTATTTTTGTATGTAGGGAAAATTGTAGTTTTCTAACACTTACTTTGATCAATATAGTATGAAATCATTTGTGAAGGACTTCCTGTTTAATAAATGGACATATTAAAGTACTAAAAGATTGTCTTCATCTGTAAAGGCAGTATATAAGCGCAGTGCTGTGGTTGAATAGTTGATTATCCAGCAAGTGCGGTTGCTAAATGCATTTTCTATGCAAGACAATGTCATAGAGTTTAAAAACAAAAACAAAAAACAACAGCAGCCATCTGAACAAAAGACTTCTGCCTGAGTTTTCTATGACTCCGGAGGTTTGTGTGGCACACTGGAACAACAAAACACCGTATTTTGGGTTTGCAGCATCATGCTCTGGACTGAGAAGGGATTTGAGGACTGAAATGTGCAGTGAGTGGGTAGTGCTCTGCCATCTCCTGGGCTAAAGGTCACGTATCTTACCTTGTTGCTACCTGTTTTTGGGTATTCAGATGGCTTTTGTGCATAGGTGGCTGAGTGAGTGTTGTGGGAATGTGTATTGCGTGCTTGAAAGTCTGCAGAGGAGGGGATAACAAGAGTGTGCGTGTGGGGGGGTTGTGATGTTAGTTGGGGTGTGTGCATCTCTTCACCAAGATAGATGGGTTCATTTTGCCCGTGTAGAGTGGTCAGTAGTGGTAGGTTTTGACAAGTTGTGGTGCTGTATCTGTTGGACTCGCCTAGAGATCAGACCTTAATGTAACCGATGCTGTTCAAGAAACCAAGTGGTTAGTGCTGGATGTAATGGCATGTTGCTGCTGGTATGGTGTTCCCTGGTCAAGAGAAGCTTTATCAGCTGTGGAATAGAACAAATCATGTTTATTTTGTCTGTCTTTTAAACACTGAAGACTGACTTTAGTCTCCTGGGAAGACTGTGATTGATTTCTTATTTAATGAATGTCGTGAATTGGGCTAACAAAATGTGATGGACAACATCCAAAATACATAAAAGCACAAGTATTGCCTGATTCAGAATGAATGTTGGTATCACTGTTCTCTTTTTCAAGGTAACAGGTGGAAAAATCAAGTTTTCTGAGTGCATGTAATCTTTGTTTTATCTTCTAAGTTTTACACAGCATTCAGAGTACTGCAACATCTTCCAGTAAAGGTGATGCAGTGGAGGTGAGTGTGCTTTATTTTTCTAAACACTTCTATTTATTTAGAAGAAGCAAGAGGTGTTTGCATCCTGACTTTTAAACCAGTATGTACAAAAAGGAGTTCCAGATACCTTGTAAGAAGACTCATTCTCACTGCTTATGTAAATTTCTTGTGCTTCCTTGACATAAGCTCAGAAAGAGTTCCAAGGCTTGCTGGGTGAATCACAAAAATATAAGGTGGTATGTACCTTGTCTTTGCTTTTAGGGGACAGTTTATATCCTGATTGTTGAAGTCACTTCTTTAATCTCTCAAATGTCAACGTTATAAGCTACCTGTTAGAAGGTTTATCTGAGCCTACGAGCAATACGTATGCCTTGTTTTATTTACACATTTTAGAAGTGTAGGTGCCAAGAACGTGCATTACCAGTACTTGGCTGCAAGTACATGCTCACTTCCTGATGCAGACCGCTGTTTTCCTAGCAGGGGAAGATGCAGCTGTAAAATATAGGCTTAGAAAATTGTACAGTGAAAAAAGCATAATGAATTAAAAACATCTGCTTGCTATGCCAAGCATTAAATAGTCATCTGCTTTTGTGCACACCAGGCTGGTGAAAGCATGCTTCTCAAATACCACGTGGGCTGAGATGGATCCATTAGTAGTACCTTAGAAATTATTTTTGTTAATTGGAAATGTAAGGCTTTCAGGACTTTGAAGAACATGGGTGAAAAGCAGTCTGAAGTGGAGTAATGTACAGCTTGTGCAAAGGACAGAGGAGCCTGAATTGAAAGGGTGTTGGGAAAGGTCTTCTGAATTCCCAGGTTTTGCTACTGCTGAGCGCTGGTCAGCATGCACAGAAATTCAAAATGGAAGTTGTTGAGTTCTAGTGGTAATGAAGGCATACATCAACCTGTCTGCTTTTTTGAACAGCTCCTGTTTGGAATGAGTGTTGTTGCTGAAGAGACCCGTTCGGGTAGGATACTGCTGGCACACCAAAAACAAATAAGACTACACAGCACAGGCGTAACATTTGGTGTGTGTGAAGAGTGTGGAGAAACCAGTGCTCCCACTCCTTTTGATCTTTACAGTCTAGAAAACAAGCCAAACAAAAACCAGGCAGACTACTTCTGCCATCCACCGGACTTTAAAGTGTTGGCTTTAAAGGAATTATTTTTAATTGGATTTTTTTTCTCAAATGCTGTTCATCAAATACCCAAATGCATTTTATTTCAGTCGTGGGAATAGATCTTTTTATTTAAGAGGCTGGAATCAAGCAACCACTTGACCCTGGGAGCTAACTGCTTAGAAATAAATGAAATCATCAAATGCTTGAATTGTCTGAACAGGCAATTCAGCACATGCCTAATGAAGTCCTGAAGCAACTAGTGAGTAAGCTTATTTTTTACTGTTGATTTTGAGTATTCTGATGTGTAAATTTAACAAGCTTTTCTAGTGATTGTGTGTCTATAAAGGGTAAACCCAAAGGGGAATCTTATTTTACAACGTTGTTATTTGCCAAATAAGGTCACTGTATATCTGATGCCTACTAAATATGCTAAAACAAATGCTTGTTTATTTATTATTATTATTTGCTTAAGTAAGGATGAAGATTCTCCTTGCAAAATATGTAATCACATATGATTGGCCGCCAGTGCTGTCCTCTGCATCTTCAGAACACAGTGTCCTTTGTGTCAGAGTTGCCTGAAATAGTGTTATTCCCACTGTTCAGAGGCAAGGATGAGATGTTTAAGTAAAGACACCCAGTGTTTCTATTGAAAGAGATTTAATCCAGTATGGTTTCTAAATATTAATCATGTACTAGTTTCTGGCTGTGGCATGCAGTACACTTAAAAAAAAAAAAAATACAAAAAAATACAAATCAATTGAATATAAAAAGCCCAGATCCCTTGATGTCACAGTGAGTGTCAGTAAAACATGACAACAGAGAGGAAAGAAATAGAGGATTTCAAACAAGAAAAGCTGCAACGAACTCTATTCAGAAAAGCAAAGATTATTTATCACATTTGGAAGCAAACATCTGGTTTGCTTTTATTCCTTCAGTGGTCTGAGAACAGGAGTTGTAGAAGCTGCCTGGTAGACATCTCCAAATCTGGCCAGCACCTTCCCAAGCACCAGCTCACTGTCAGGTACCGTGCTTTTGCCTGTTAGCAGCCAGCTGCCAGCAGGGAACTGGAACTCAAGCAGTCGTTTTGTTCCAAATGAAATCTGCTTTTGCTGTTTTAGCTCTGTTTTCATTTATTCTTAGTACCATCTGCTCTCACTTTAATTATTTTTTTTAAGCAACATGTTCTGCTATATTAACTATTTTAATGTATACAGGTTTCTTTGAAACATAGCTGATACCATATATGAGAAGCATGCCATGCTGTTTCCAAGTGATACGTGCTTACATGTGGGCACACAACTTGCAAGTTAGGTTGTGCTACCCATGAAAACATGTTCTTGTAAATTAAGGTTTATCCCAAAAATATTAAAGTAAATCTTGTCCTTTCACAAGGGTGAAGGCTGATAAAATGGATTTTGTGCAGGCGTTCTTTAGTTTGGAGGTTGGCTTTTTTCCTCTTCACAGTGGGAAGGAAATTGCCCTCTGGAGGTCCAGGTATCCTGAGTTTTTTCCGATACAGTCATCTGTTTTGTGGACCCAGCAGAGCAACTACAGCGCTATTTCTCATTGGAAGACCAATGTTGGCAAGATAGAGCATGAGATCAGTGATACCTTGCACGCAAACGTGCAAGCTCTCATAGGCACATATTGTGGCTGGGTGGTATTTGGCAAGCCTTCCTTACCTGTATGTGCAAACGCATACGTACAAGGGCTTCCACAAAAATGGTAGAAAGGGGCTGGTAAGATTCCACTTCTGTTCTACCACATATCTGTGGTGCAATTGCGGAAGATGAGAATGTGACCCCATCCAGGCAGCTTAAAAAGTGATAATGTCTGATGAGGCACCATTACACTTTGAGATTTATGCTTGCCGCTCATTTCCAGTTGCCACTTGTTATCAACATTTAGGCAGCAGATACTGGTGTACTGAAACCAACTATAATCTATGCCTTGATGTGGTTGAGACAGTGGAATGCTCAGACTTGAGATGAATGTTGTTAGTTAATCAAGAAAAATATAAGTGAAATAGAGGCATTCTGGGCCTCTTTTCTTTGGCACAGCAAGAAGTATTAAAGCTATAAGTAAGTGTTAAAGACTTGGAATTAAGAAAGCATGTTAAAAGCTCTGCTATAAGTTTAAAATACTTTGTTCCCATTTACTCAGCACATTGTATGCCGAACAACAAAGAGTTGTTTGGATGCAGACCTCTAGGAGGTTGAAATCTTAGTTCTGTATTGTAAGTCCTTATTTCTGAAAGAGTGTTTACTGGTACTGGGAATGTCTCCTTCGCCACATCACTGCTCTATGCTTTGGTGATTCCATAAACAGTGAAGTGGAAAGAGGATATTGAGGCTGAAGTAAGAGAGATGTTTCAATTGGCAGTGCATTCAGCAGAGAGGAAAGTGCTTGATTATCTTCCCTTCACACTCAGCTGGTGTTTGTTTTTTCAGTCTGAGTCAGAATCGGAGTCTTCATCTGAAATTTAAAACAAACCAAATAAAACACAATAACGAGAACAAATTGGAAATTGGAGCAGCTTTAGCTCTTGCTGAGAGCGACCTGCTGCTCCTCTGTGGGTGCCTGCTTCGAAGGATGTGGCGTACTTAGGGGAGGAGTTTGTAACAAGCCTGTTCTGACTATCCTGCTAATACAGCATTAATTGACATTTCAAAGGACTTGTTGGCAATAATGCCAAAACAGACAACAGTTCAAGTGAAAGAAGTTGCAAAGATACTTCTGTTAGTGTGACTGCTGAGAGGAAGCCTGCTTACAATGTGCTTCCTGTACTGAAGTATTGCTCTTTGTGGGTCATGGTTACGCACTGCCAGTTAAACAGATCTGAAAGCCAGAAGCTCTGGGGCATTAAGAAATCCCTATGGGCATATAGAGATGCATCTTGCCCAAGTATGAGACTCAGCTTGCAAGAAGCAAGAGAATTCTGTCCCCTGTAGTTGAGAGGCACGCTATGAACGTGGCTTTGTGCTGGAGGAGCAGGGTTGCAGGGCAGAGGTTCTTCAGTCTCATCCCCAGCACAGCTGCGTGACTACATGTATGCAAGCGCAAAAGTTTCTCTCTCCTTCTCCAGGCCAACGAGATTGTAACTTTAGTCTAATTTTATCACCTGATCTTGTTCTGAGGCCATTTCAGATTGTGGGGCTGAATGGCTTTTAATCTCTTTAACAGTTTGTTTCCTATGATCTGTTCCTTTAAGTCATCTTTCACAAAAATCTGTGCTGCACAATTACTTCTATAATTGGATTTAGGAGGTTTTCAAAGTTAGATGGCACACAACTCTGAGAAACTAAATCTCAAATTCTTGGCTAGTGAGGATCTTAATAGATTGTGAAAATTCCAGTTCTTCTGGTTTAATACTAAAGACCTTCATAATTTGGCTTAGTTGAATATTTAGTTGAAAACTTAGTACCAAGTGATGGTAGCCAAGAATAGAAACTCTTGCTGTTTGAGTGCTCTTGCTGACAAACGAGGGGTAAAATAGAGAAGAATCACATTTCGTGCTTGTATGACCAAAAGGATTTTACCTACCTTCTGACTTGCGCCTTTCAGGGGACTCAGAACTGCCTTGCTTGAGAAAAGTAACCAGGTCATTGAATGTTATGTAGAAATCGATAGCATACACTATTGTGGCTATAAATCCAAACACCTGAAATGGCAGAATTGATGTGATCCTTAACAACATGTCTATCAATGACAAAACAAATCAACCAAGTGACAAATTACAACAAGATCTTAGTTTTAAAATTGTGTATGATTTGGTTTTTCTCGCTAAAGGTCAGTGGCTTACAGTACTGGGTGCAGTTCTTCCCTACCTTGTCATGTCTTTATGCAAATTTTATGATGCATAAATTATTGATGCCTATAGTCAAGTTGCAACTGCAGAAGCTGTATCTTATGTCTGAACGTGCTGATGCTGATAGCGAAGGCGCTGTCCTGGACAGCCCACATACAAGGGGGTGGAGTGGTGACTGCTCGTTTCAGTTTATCCAAGCAAAATTATGCATTTGAAGCACAAAGGTGAAATTACTTATTTTGGACCATCCTTAGTAGCTACATGTATTATTATTGCTGGTTTTGCTACATTTGTTTTTTGGCAGTTGAGCTTTATCTTCTTGGCACAGCTAGTGAAATTGCAAATCAGAATAATAATCATCAGAATACCTTGTTTTCCCAAAGTCATGCTATTAACTTTGAGCAGCAGTATTAGGATGAAAACAGCTATTTGTTGATTCAGAACCTGTTTTCCTAAGGAACTATTTTTTTCCCCTGCTTTTTAGGCGAATTCTTTAATTTTTAATTCAAGTATTTACTATTTGCAGTAGGGTCAAAATTTGTTTCTGATGTGTGTTCATTTACAGTTCATTAAACTACTTAAGAGGAAAGCTGACATCTACTTACTCCTGCTGCTTTGGATGCTCCATCACTGTATTTTGAGACGGCAGCAATTGAAATGGCAAAGTAAATAACAGCAGCAGTGACGCAGCGCAGGAAATCCTGTAAAATAAGCAATGTGACAGCATCAGATCAGTCACATAATTCCAACACACATAATCCTCTGAGAATCACTTGAGAAGCTGTAAGCCTTTGGTGCTATGTCTGACTTGCCTGATGCTGGAATGTGACTACAGCATGGTACCTTGTAGTAAATGAACTGTTCATCTGTGAAATATTTCATATGAAATATGACTGAAATCCTGGCATTAGCTCCTGAGGGTGCAGCTCTGCTGGGCAGGAGCCATGCCCTGTAATATAAGCAGTGATGTGCTGGAGCAGCCTTATCTGTGAACGGTTCAGTAAAGGAAGAACTGTGATTCGTAGGGCATGTGTAAATCATGTGAGCTGAAAGAATGGTATCATGATCTGTTCACAGTCAGATCTGCATTTTCAGGCCAGATGGACAGGTAAGATACTGTCTTGTAGAAGACAAATCTACGAGGAACTTGATTGGTCTGGAGTCAGCGAGGTCAGTTACCTCTGTTCTGTGGCTGGAGTATATTGTGGTAATGGATATAATAAATAAATATACAAGTGCTTTTTTTTTCTTAGTTCTGTATGATGACGTTGAGATTACTGTCTGAAAAACAGGCAAACTTTCATAGTCACTGCTATTGTTTTATCCACCAAAGGCCTTTCTAATGCTATTTTTATTGACTGAGAGCACTAATTCAAATCTCACTGGGGTAAACTCTTGCGAAGCTGTACCAAAGAAAGAGCCCAGTTTGACTTCATTAGCCATTTATTTACTTACAAAGAATGTGTACTGCTAGATTAACGCTTCCTTTATATTGCATTTTTGAAGCAGCAGAGACATCCAGTGGTCACTGAGCAGTAATTACCTGCAACTGCAAATGCAAAAATGTCCTAAAGAGCAGTCAGCGGTTGTGTGAGCAAGCATCCCTCTGCCAGCAAGAAGGCAGCAGGACATCCCCACTTAACACAGTTAGTTGTCTGTCAGCATGTGAGTATCTGCAATGCATGTGGATATCTGCATCTAAACAGCTTTTACCTGAGATTTTTAAAACAGTCAAGTGTATGCCTCACTTTTAGCACGTGTAAGAGGAGCGGTATCATTGAGACCTCAGCACTGGAATGGCTCAGGCTGATGATGACTGCTTCTGAAAACCATTTGCCCAGAATCAGTCATAAATCCTATGCTCTAACAAAGCAGTGCTATGTGTCAATACCTTGAAAGCTATAGTATGTCATAGAAGGTAGTCTAAAGAGTGCTTTGGGACCTTTTGAATGAAAGGTAAAATGGACAAACTTCTCATCAGGAGTGAAGCTATTAGCAGCCATCCTGAACTCCAGTATTGTCCTTTTTCTGAAGTTATACTGCACAATTAAACCTGTGGTTATAGTTCATATTTCACTTACTGTCAAAGGCCAGTAGAGTCCTTTGAACTTCTCATTAAGTTTAGAGGCATAGGCAAAAAAAAGAAACAGTGCCAGCAGAAATTCTAGGAGTGGTGCCATCATGAACGCGGAAGCTGAAGATGCAATATAGCAGATAAAGATGATAAATGACAGCACCTAGAGTAAAAGGAAAACACTCATTATTCACATGGAATGGCAGAGCCTTAGGCAGCTGAGCAGCTTTGAAGTGTTACTGGGCTGATGATGGCATTCATACTAAATGAATGCTTCCTACTTCTTTGCTTCCTACTTTTTTTTTTTTTTTTTTTTGCACAAAATGAATTTTCTTGTTCACTGAGGAATAAATCTGAAGTCATGTCATTTATTTCAGTGTGTGTACAATTGGCTTTCCAGAGAGCTTGGTAGATTTTCACCTATCTGAGCCAATAATTTGTTCTGGATTGTAAACAACTCTTGACAACATAATTCTGAAAATGCAGTGGAACTTTGCCAAGCAAACAGAGCTTTGAGCTTTCAGCCATGACAGTTGTCATTTGAAATGCAAATCATTGCTCAGATACCAAAAGTAACTCAGCATTTCTAATCTCTGAGTTGAAAGAAGTTATGTCTACTGTTAATAGATAAAAAAGACTGGAGTTAGTTATTCTATGATTTCTCTGTCTCTGGTTCCAGTTTCTCAGTGTAAATGACTGTTTTAGAGAGTTATAGCTACCTCCTGTAGATCTACTTATTTCCATATTTTTTTTATAACTCTACAAAATAACAAGAAAGCATGTTTTCCCATTCAGTCTAAATACCATTAATATGTAACTTATGGTTCAAGGTGTTTTTACAGTGGGAAAATGACCAAGGAAAATGTACTTTCACCTCCACCAGACAGTACCGGAGTGCCGTTCTGGACATCTCCAGCTTCTGTACTTGTATGTGAAGATGGGAGGTGAGGGAACTGGGGCAAAACTGAACAGTTTTCCAGTCCTGTACTTTGAGCTGGTCACCTCCAAGAGGCTCCAGTTCCATTGTCTCATGGTAGGTACCATATTAGACAACACTTTCTGCGGCTGTAGTTATTACGTGCTGACTTACACCTGGACTGCTGCATCCAGCCTTTCCTTTTAGTGGCGTGTTTTGGCCTTAGATGCTCAGCGATGGTTTTGGTTGCCATAGCGGTAGGCACTGTCTGAGGAATAGATTAGGAGGATTTTAATTCTAAATTGGGATGCTTCTCGCATTCTTGCTCATCTGATCTTAAAAACAGACACGCTTCTCCCCCCAGATGGCACCTTAGAAGGCAGATATGGCTTTCTGAATAGTGTAAATGTTCCAATTGAGATGATCAGTATATTTGCTTCATTGAACTTCAGAACTATGGCTTTTTTTCATTGCTGCTGCTCTGTGTTCCTGTGAGAGCATCACCTGCACCTCAAGGAATAACCCATAATACCCTTGAAAGGTAAGACACTAATTGCTTCTGTGAGTCACTCTGCCCTCAAATATATGTATCAAAAGAGCCTGTTTTGTGTAGAGGGCAAATAAGCAGCTGAGTCCTAATGAAGTGATTTGTTAATGTAAGGAATTAACAAGCTTTTGTTCTAAATTCCAAGAGAATTGACCAGGATGACAGTGACTGGAGTGTATTGTTTTGATTCCTTAGGACTGGGTGGTGAAACTTGAGAGGATGTGACATTTTTAGTATGAGACTATATTTATCTTAAAAGCTTACGCGTTGTTCCTCTTTCATTAGGCTGTAAGAAACTGGTTTGCATCAGGCCTGTGTTCTATCAATATTTATCCTGTTATTTGCCTGTTGCTTGCGTACTCTTTGCAGCCTTACCAGAGTTCTCATACAGCTCAGGGAACTCATTTGATGTATTTTACACAGGGAGGGTGATGTTTTATCAGCTGTATTAATTGAAGTGTATTCACACTGTGGGTTTTCTCTTGCCCCTGGGATTGCATCCTTTGAGAGCAGTTCAGGAGCCTGCTGCTGAGGCCAGCATGGTTGTGGCTCCCTTCACCATGGAGCAATATTTGGATGCAGGGAGTTCCAGTTCAGCAAACAGCAAAATAGGAGCCACTGGCAATGGTTCCTATTAAAAAAAAAGTCATAAAAAGTCCCATGAAAATGAGGCCTGATTTTTTTTTTTTTTAAAAAACCCCTGAGCACTTCTTTTTTGTGAGGATGGGAGCATACATCATGGAAACAAAACAAAGAATTAAAAAATAGTTCTTCGTAAATGAACTTTTCTGGTATTGCATTTCAAAAAACAGGTTTTCTCCCATATAACAATTGATATTGTGCTCCTTGGCTTTTTATGCTGGCCAGGCACTGGGAAGTCAACACTTCATCATATAACCAGCCTTCAACCTAAGGTATAAAATGCAGTTAATTCCAACAATTAAAGCAGTGTGCTCTGTAAGGGAGGACTGCTGCAGTGCTGAGGTCACAGGCAGGATATGTGAAGGCGTTTGCCTCCCCTGCACACAAAGAACAGACCCAGTGCAGCCCATGGGGATGACATGGATGCCAGGAAGCAGCTGACATCATTATGCACAGCTACACACACCCTGCTGGGCTCCTCTCACTGCTCATGGCTAAATGTGCGTTGCTCGGAGAACAACAGGTTGGCTTAAGTATTTTAAAAGTGGCTAATGTGATCTCTTGTGGACAGCAGTGCATTTTGTTTGCTGGCAGAGAGAAATGCCTTAGTGGTCTCTGCTATCAGTTACTTCTCCATTGTGCTCCTGGTGCAGGCGAAGCTCTCGGTGCCCCTGATGTAGCAGCGGGGCCGGCTGGCTGCAGCCCAGGGGCAGGGGGGTCTTCAACGAGGCTGCACGCAGAGCAGGGAGGTTTCAGTCATGAAGTGCAGTTCAGAGAAGACTGAAATAAGAAAAGACAGACAGGAATAGAAGAAAAGAACAGGCACCGTGATTTCTACATTGTGCTACACAGGACAACCTTGTATGTTCTTACCATATTTTATTAGGAACTGAAGAAGTGTTTCAGGGAAGGAAGAAAGCATGGATGGTATGTTGACCTTGAAAACAGCAACTTGAGTGTTTTTAGGGAAAATGAACAGCTGAAGGCAAGGGTATTAAAGTATGTGGAAGAAATAGTGGCATGAGAAAAGAATAGAAAAGGAAGGGTGAAAAGAGTTGGGGGGGAAAGAACCTTCTCAGAGAGAGCAATGATTAGAAAGCAGGGGAGCCAGACGGGAAGAGTAAACAGCAGAAGGAGAGACAGCAAAGCTTATGTGTGTGTTTGATGTTACTGCTGCTTGGTGGCAGCCTGGCTGGCCCAGATGGAATAAAAAATTCATAGGAAGATCAAAACAACTTCCTTCTCTGAATAAAATTTGAGAATATAATTAAGCTTCTAGCAGCAATCAGCTTCATCAGCAGCATAACTTGTTCCAGAGGAAGAGCCAGAATGCCCAGCACTGATGGCCCACAGGGCTGTGTACATGCTGACATGAGGAATCACACGCCAACACTGTGAGCATCCACTTTCACTTCATAGCAAAATGTACCTTGCTGTTACATTTTTAAAAGCTGCCTTCAACCCAAGCACAGCAATCCTGACAACTTGAGTTTCTTTGTCAGTATTCTGCCAAGGCTGAAGGCTTTCCTTCCCAAAGTAGGTCCAGATTGTCCTCTCTGTATATCAGGACCTCGTGTAGGGCAAGATAAGGGAATAGGAATGGTTGAGTGGCCGCTGTCTTAAATGATAGCAGACTGGCTGAGGCGTGGTGAATTATGACAGCTGAACTGATCCTACGCTGGCCCTTGTGTTGCACAAAACAAAGCAGTGTAATGAGGTGACTCCCAGTGAGCACACTGCCACTGAGGTCACTGGACTGAAGGAATTTGCCAACTTTTGTTTCCTTTCAGCCACAGATTGAAAAGGAGAAGTACAACCCTCCACCCCAGCCAAGATATATTTGCAAGTTGTTTTCTTTGCTTTGGTAGGAGACATTTTTCAGAATATGGCGGTTGCTTTTTTTGATGTTGAAGAAAAACAAATGACTTAGTATTTGTTTAGTTGCACAGAGACTCCCTCATCTGTCATGAGGGGATGCTGATAGTTGCATGACTTTAAAGGCTGACAGATGCAGTGCACTTCTTGTGACTTGCCAAGATGCTGGATAATAATGATGTATTCAGTAACAGTAATGAGAAGGCCTGAATAAAAGACACCGTTCAAAATCTGCACTTAGAACTCTGCCCACCATCAGCACCGTGTCAAAGAGGAATCAGACATTCAAGATAAAAAATACACGGTTAAAGCTGAGATGCATTTAAAGTTGGTGGATTTAACAAAGACTCACCTTTAAATATTTGGCCCCATATTTCTTTAGTTGTATGCAGGCTGGATTCATTCTGGGGTCTGTGGTTTTCAGGGATTTCTCCTGGCCAAGCTGACACTTGGAGAGAAACTACTGCTGCCTCTGTGCTGCCCAGAGGTGTCGTGCTGTCTGTGGGGCTGTGAGGGGCTCAGGCTGCAGCTTTGGGATGGGCCAGAGCTGCATCCAGCCTGTCTAGCCCTCGGGAAGCCCTGCTGGAGGATAAATCCCCTTGTGCCAGGGCAGAACGGTTCGTATCGCTGTGACTATGAGGAAGCATAACCAACCAGCACTTCTGTGAGGCATTGGAAGGGTGAGCGATGCCATGACCACAACGGTCTTCCTCGACTATATCAGCAGTTGGAGCTGTTACAAAGCCAGGCTGTGTGGAAGTTGTCATTTACTGCCTGTGAGATCCTATAGGGACTTCCAGTAGAAGTTACATGTACATGTAACAAAAGTACGTGCCAATAAGCAAAGAGGAATTAATTGGGCTCTGCCGTCTTCCAAGCGTGGTTCTGTCAGCCACGGCTGCTGCAGGAGCGGGCGGTGGGACCTGCAGCGGTCGGGGCGTTCGGCGAGGAGCCGACGGCCGCGCCTTGAGACGCGCAGCTCCCAGCCTCGTCCCGAATTCCGCTTTGATTCGCGGATACCCGCTGCCCAGGCGGGGACTCGCCTTCCCTCCCGCACGGTGCGCGGCTCGGGCTTTCTGGTTAAAGCACGTGCAAGGAAACCAGGCGCTTTCAACCAAGAAGGGGCTCGCGGGCAGCGGAGGCGCGACCCGGCCCGCGCTTTGGCTTCCGAACGCGCCGTGCCGGCCGCCATCCCCGCCCTTCCAGCTCTGCCGATCCGCAGCGCCGTCGCCGCTCTCCGCCCCGTCCCGACCCCCGCTCAGCCCCCCGCCCGCGCCCTTACCGCCTCGGCGAGCAGCAGCTGCCCCTTACGGGAGCACAGGAACTCCCGCGGCGGCAGCAGCGAGCGCAGCCCGGGCGGCGGCTCCGCGTCGGCCCCCGGCTCCTCCATGGCTGCGGGGCGCTCGGCTGCGGGCTGCTTTTTTTCTTCTTTTTTTTTTTTTTTTTTGAAGGAGGGAAGCGGAAATCGTGACACTGCGGAAACGTGAAAAAAAAAACAACCAACCCCCAACCTTTCAGCATCCCCAGATGTGCAGCGGCCGCTCCTGGAGGGGCGGGGCGGCCCCGCCGTGACAACGCCGGGATGGGGAGGCAGGGCTCCGCCATCGCACGGCGGCGCGGCCCCAGCTGCGCCTCGGCACGGGGCGGCCGGCAGGGACGCAGCGCGGGTGACTGCGTGCTAACGCGCGAGTCATTTTCACTTCACACCAAGAATGTTAAGTAATGGACTTCTTTATTAAAGGCAATTCTGAAACTAGTTTTCTTACACGCGATAATTTTCCGAAGTTTAAAACGGTGAGATTGTAACAGTGGAACCGTATCTATACATGTGAGAATGCTTAGCAATTATATTCGCATAACACACAGGAGCTGAAAGGTGAACATATGAAAATCCATATTCTTTAACAAGTGAGCAGTAGAACAATCAAGGAACTCTCCTTTCGCTACAATGGAAATCCTATTTTGCAGGAGTGTTCCTTTCCCTTGGTCTACTGATGCTAATCTTCTGGAAAAGAACAACGGCATCAGCAACACAGAGAACAAGCAACACGAGGCCAAGCACCTGCAAAAGTAACAATCATGCTGTTAGTTTCCTCTATCTTGCACTGCAATGACCAGCAGCAATTACATCTCCCTGAGCTGGCCCTGGCTTAGATATGTGTGATTCCAGAGGGCTGATAAATGACATCCATACTTAAATCCCATCAAACTGTCAGAAGTCCGTGGCCTGGCTTTGTCTGATGTTTGTCTGAGGAGCTGGAAAGGAGGTTCCTCCTTGAAAGTGAAGCCAAACCTACATTATGCAAGGCAGCACTTTTATCCAAAATGAAAACCCTGCTGTCTCTGTAACTACTGCCTCCCTTACTTTTGGCCCAAAGTAAAGTCAGCATTTGCAGAAACAAGCCTAGAAGGAAAAGAACAGCACTCCTCAGAAGCTTTGAATTGAAAACATATTTGAGTTTGAAGAAATTGTACATAAGTATTTCAAAACACAACTTCAGGCGGGCAGCTGGAACAAGGGCTGCACAGCTGACTTCCCCAGCTCTCATCTCTCAGTGTGATCTCACACAAGTTTTTTTTTTATTCAAGCATGTCTTAAAACTGCAATGTCTGATCAGCAAAAGTGGTGCTAAGGCAAGCCTTTTGTGGACTGCAGATTTCAAGACAGATGTGCCCTAGGAACACAAGCCTAAGGGCAATTCTCTTTCTTTTGACACTGAAGATGCCATACATTCTGCCCAAACCTGTTCTCCAAGCTTTCTACTTGCCTCCCGCTTTCAGCTTTAACTGCCATTCATCTCACAACTGAGAAAAGATTTCCCAGCAGTCACTTTACCACACAGTACCCTTTTTGCTTAGCCTGTGGTACCAACTAAAACACCAGCTGTGCAGCTGACTCTGAAGCTGATTTGAAAAACTCATAGGGCAAGTTCTCTGGGTGGTTTGTCTTCTTCATTTTTTTTGGTCCCACATCACATTTTTCCTTTGTATTTCAGGAAACTGAAGTTTCAAAACTTTCAAAACTGAGTTTTTCCCCTTTGCTGTGTTCGTCACATCAGCTTTTCCTTTAAGTAACACCAATTGCTTCAGCTAGTCAACTGGTTTGATGACAAGCATACAAAAATTTTCATAGTGTGCAAAGAGCATTTTCTCAGTTTGTCAAAGAAAATAATTAACAGACGCTTCAGAAGGGAAGTACCAGCACGTATCTGTAAGTAAGAGAGCAGCGTTTCCTCTTACATCCTGTAACTAAACAGGACAGTTCTTAAAGAGCGTTATCTCCTCCCACCCAGAATTTCAAGCTATGGAGGTAAGGGCAGATTACTCGGAAGGTTTCGTAAATGAGGTAAACTAAGCGTGCATCAGTTCCGTTGGTGACTTCTTGGCGTTTTCTTCTGTAACAGAATTAGTCTCACATTCTAATACAAATGTAACTCTACCAGATCATACCTGCTTTAAGAACGAAATTAATATGCTCCTACTTACACCTCCGGCCAGCGTCCCGTGGTTGGTTTTGATGATGACTGCAAACAAGCCCACAATTAGCAGGAACAAAGCCGCAACCACCGAGTTGAAAACGTCCTGGAAAAAGGCAGCAGGGCGAAGCGCTCACCGCGGGGCGGGGCGCACAGCCGGCGACAACGCGAGCAGCTGCCGCCGCGGGACGGCGAGAAGCCGCTGTTGTGCGGCGGCAGCGGGACCGAACTGCGGGAACCGCCTAACAGCAACCGTGCCGCCCGGCGGTTCCGTGCTGACGGCGCCGTGCGACCGAGCTTCGTCCTCGCACCTCTATTCCCTTCTGTTTTTTAGCCGAAGTCACGAGCCGGGCTATGCTGACGCGGACTACAGCGACGGGTGCGTTAATATAAAGAAGGCAGGAGCAGACCCCATCCGCACCACGCGAGCCGCCCGCCCGCGCCCCGCCGCGCCCCACTCACGGCCAGAGGCCAGAAGAGCCAGGCGAGCTTCTTGTCCAGCTTCAGCAGGTACAGCAGGAAGAACAGCAGCGTGACGAGCGCCTCCAGCGCCGCCAGCGCCGTGTAGGCTTCGTGCGAGCGGGAGGCGGCGAAGCAGACGAAGGCTACGGCCGCCACCGCCTGCGGAGAGAGAAGGGGCCGCTAAGCCGCCTGCCGGGCCGCGAGGGGGCGCGGGGCGGGGGGGGCCGCGCCTACCAGGCGGGCGAGCTTCAGGGCGCCGCGCGCCGAGCGCGGGAACGCCGCGTCCACCGCCTCCATGGCACCGCCGCGGCCGGCGGGCGGCGTCCGACCGCCCCGCCCGGCCTCGCGACCGGAAGCGGCGCAGCGG
>JAPSGF010000045.1:254555-272329 GCA_035772895.1 Perdix hodgsoniae
TGGGGCCGGGCCCGGCCCGCCGCGCTGCTCTGAGGCCGTGCCTGGAGGGTGCGGATGATTTCGCGTTAAGAGGCACAGAGTAGATGCGGCGCGGAGATCTCCGTCTTGGTTGTAAGCCCCGCTTTTTCTTTTTTCCCTATTTCAGATAAGCACCTGATAAAAGAAGATGATAAAAAGACCGTTGTAAGTATTTGCGTAGCGTTCAGAAGCGCGTGTGAGGCGCCCAGCTGGGCTCTCACGGGCGCTGCCGTGGCCGTTGCGGAGCGATGTCGGCGATATCGGCGGTGGCCCCGCGCTGCCTGCCGCTCCTACGTGCGCTGCTCACTTCTTCGCAGGAGCACAGTTTTTAAAAGCGTTGTGTTTTTTTTGTCAGATATGCATCGAGGGGAATATTGCAAGCGGAAAGACAACGTGCCTGGATTATTTTGCACAGACTGCCAGCATCGAGGTACCGGGTTTATGTTCTTTATTTACATCGTGCAGTGGCTGCTTGCTGTGACAAGAGCACGGCTGACTTAGAGCTGTTGTGCTTCCTCAGGTAGTGAGGCAGGGCAGCAGGCCGTGTGCCAGTGCTGGTTCTGCTGCTGCACGTGCTTAGCTGTGCGCTGCCTCACCTGGCTATTAGTGGCCAAACGGTGGAAGAGATTTGTAGATGATACTGTTCATCTACAAATACTGAAATATCAATATCAATTGATACTGAAATATCAATAGAATCTGCAAATAGATTAACAATACCCAAACTGCTGTAATCGTTCCTAATAATTGCTCAGGCCGGTGTGGTAGTTGATTTCATATTCCTTAAAACAAGATTAAGAGTAGGGCAGGATTGATGTGTTTTAAACAACGCAGGGATCGAGCCTCAGTGACCAGTTGCTGTTGTGTGCTTCAGATGTTAATAATTCTT
Source organism: Perdix hodgsoniae (assembly GCA_035772895.1). Classification (NCBI taxonomy): domain Eukaryota; kingdom Metazoa; phylum Chordata; class Aves; order Galliformes; family Phasianidae; genus Perdix; species Perdix hodgsoniae. Next base: position 255,463 of record JAPSGF010000045.1, read on the forward strand.
CTAATGGACCTGGGAACAAAATTGATAAAAGGTCTTAGAATTCCATGTGGAAATGCTGGGTTTGCAAATGATCCTTTTGGAATAAATATTAACCCAAAGGATAGCAAGCGATAATTTGTGTTTAGTGCAACTTTCTTTTTAAAAGCCCAGTTAACTGACCTGATGGGATGTTGCTGCTGGAGTTGTAGACCCTCACCAAACCAGATGGGGCTTTTGTGGTAGATAGAAGCTTTTCTGATTGATGTTAAACATTATTGAACTGTTGGATGTGCATCAATTTTTAGATCATGAAAATAAAACAAAAGCAATCCAATGGCATTCTGATTGTCTGTTCCTTAGCTAATAAATGTTATCCTGCGTGAAATGATTTCATAAATAAATTAGTTGGATGTTGAAATGAAGTGCAACACATCCTCGGCTAGCCAGTCTTCATACATCATATTGATAAATGACTTGAACAGTGACATTAAATACAGGATTATGTAATCAATCCATTCTTGTTTAGATGATGAGAAAATAATAGTATGGAAATGATTCTAGTCTGTTTTTTAACAGTTTGTCATTACATTTTGTATCTTAAGGCTCCTTACTGTTAAAGGGGGATGAGCTTCTCAGTACATGACCTGAATACTCTCACTTACTAAACAAGTATTCATTAAAAGTCGTTGCTGTGTTGTAAGGCCTGGTATTTCAATCTAAAGTATGTCTAACACAGAATATTTTTTTTAATAAGGTCTTGACGGAACCAGTGAGTAAATGGAGGAACGTTCGTGGTCATAATATCCTGGTAAGCAACAGTAACAAGTTCAACAATTACAATTTTTGTTGATTTAGAAATACATTAAGGAGAACTTATTATGAGTCACTAAAACTGTTGGGAAAGGTGTGGGCATGATCTCATACTGAAAGAAATAATGCTCTGTGATGCAGAATATTTATTTATTTTAACTGTGATAAAGACATGCATGTAACGGACACTTTTAAAAATAAAATTTGGTTTCAGCAGAGATTGCAAATTGATCTTCACATGGCTCAGTGCTGAGGGACAGCATGCCTTCCTACTGGAACTGCTAAGGCAGCATGGCCTGGCTGTACAAAAGGATTGTAGCAGGAGATACAGATCTTGTATTGGATTATGCAGGGTCGTTTGCTAAAGGATTCACAAAAAGCTAAGCCCTGATTGTGGCTGTTGTTTTGAAATGGACTGATTGGATGCTATTTCAAAGAATAGAAGAATGTCTTTCCTATTAGATTACCTCGGATAATGAGAGGCGTGTCTGATCCTCTTATATTGTTCAGTTCTGGGCATTGAGAGCTTCTGTTGTCTTTTGGGTAGTTGCTGCTTTTTGTAGCCATTCTTTGCAGGTTGGTCACTGTCGTATCTGTGCTCTGAGACAATAAATCTGAGTGCTCTGACCATATCTGCAGGTAACACTTTGCTTGAATGGTTTCTGATGTCAGCCTTTCCCTGCTTGGATGATCGCCTCCATTGTCAAAATCATGTTGTTAGCTGAGATGTGCATCTGTGCTCAAACGCACAAAAGGAATTTGCTGTTACACACAGCACTGTAGATACAGCCCAACCCACGTGTTGTATTGGATGGTGTTACTGCTAGCATAGGTCATGTAGAAAAGTCAGCTTTCCCTTCTAGGAGTTGCTGATGCTTTCCTTTCCCTTGTTACTAGGAAAAGGGGAAGCATGCTGGACTGCGTCGTGTCTAATCACAGCAGTCTGTCTTCAGATTAGTTTTTTGATCTGATTGTGGACAGGGAGAAAAGGAGGTCAGAATTATACCTTATTTCTGCTTGTCAATACTGGAGGAGTTGAATCAGTGTGGAGACTCTGAGAAGTTGTAGAAAGCAATTGAGAAATGCTGTGAAGGTCTCTTGGGGAGAAGCAGTTGTAATGGTCTGTGTTAAAAGACCTTTTCTGGGGCCCAGACTGTGCTTACTGGAACTATGTCTGCATTTCTGGTACTGGGTGTACTGAGTCTGCCACTGCACAGAAATATATCAGCAGGTGTGATCATTTTTAATTGGTAAACATATTTGAACTGCTTTAAATGAACTGTGCCTTGGTCCTGGCTGTTCCAAATGCAGAGAAACAAATTCCTGTTGGCTTCAGTGGCTGTTCCACCTGCCCAAAGTCACGAGGGCCATGACTGTAGTTCTTAGCTGTGCATTGCGGAGTGGTAATGACTGCTTAATGCAGAACTTACTGACAGCTGCTTTCCAGCACTTTTTAGCAATTCTGATACAGTTTATGAAGTGCATAGGTTCCTTTTTTTTTTTTTTTTTTTGCTCAGCCTTAGGGAAAAAAAAAAAGCAAACACAGAACAAAACAAAAGCCACAAAACCTTTGTCTTGCTTCCGTCTTGAACCCTAGGGCTTAATGTACCAGGATGCTTCAAGATGGGGGATAACCTTACAGACTTACATACAGCTTACAATGTTGGAGCAGCATACCAAACCAATGGTAAGTAAGTATATTTTTCTTTTAACTTAAAATCTTATTGTTGATAAGATGCAGTTGTGAGTAAGAATTTAATCTTGCATCCAAAAATTAGGGTTCTTTGTGCATTCTTACTTTGTTCCTGCAGTGAGTATACATTTATGGTGCATAGATACTGCTGATACACTCTGATTGTGGCTCCAGAGAGTGAAACATCTGCTTTTTACTAGCTCAAAACCTTGCCTTCACAAAAATAGCATTCTTTCTTTTGCAGCACCCTTAAGAATTAGATTTGCAGCAGTATCTTCATCACACAAACTTCTGGCATGCATTAGTTAATCATGAAGATATTCCATGCTGTTTAGCTCAGACATAGCTATTGCTTCTTGTGTTTCTCTAAAATGATTCCACTTAAGTTCTCTATTGCTTCATTTCAGGTGGTTTACACTCTCTTTTTTCCTTGTATCTTTTTCTTTCTGTCTTAATTCACACACACTTAATTCTTTCTTCTAATAAAGATCTGTTCATTTCCCTTCCCTTCAAACACCTTTTGATAGATTCTGTGCTGTATTTTCCATTCCCTGATTGTAGGATTTGATCTTAAGGAACACACTCAGACCCTAATCATTGTTCACATATTATGTTTTTTGAGTTACAATCAGGATATTTCTTTGACATCTGTGGAGGTGAATAAACCTTAGGGCAGATTTAAAGTTCTGTTTTCTTGCTATAATTTTTCTGCTGTAAGGTCTGCCCCCTTGACATGATAATAGACCTGAAGATGGCAACATCCAGGCAGCAGCAGCTCCTGCTGCTCTCTGCATCCTAAGTTGATGGCTGCTTATTTTGTGCTGCCACTAGTTAGCTTCATCTTCTGAATTGAGTACTGCTGTGGTTACCTCAGAACTTGCATATGTATAACAGTTTAGCTACAGAGATGTTTAATAATGTAGTGACCACACATGAGATTATTAACACTGTTTTTTGTGTTCACCGTCCCCAGTGATTTTTTTTTTAAATCTCAACATTTGGAAGAACTGCTAATGTTATGAATTTCATAATGCACAGACATTATGAGCTTTAAGAGACACAGATGCTGAAAAAATGTAAACTGGTTAGTGACTGTCGAGTTTTATTTTGCAGATTTCCCCAGTAAGAATGATGGAGAGATCGATTCACAGTGCAAAATACATTTTTGTAGAAAATTTGTATAGAAGGTATGGTATTCTGTTTTCTACTTTATTTTCTTTGCTTAATTGCATGAAAAAAGAAATAATCAACCAATGATTTGTTTAGTAGTTTGCATCTGAGCAGTCTGTGCTTTTGGTCAGCTCTTTGCTGGAGTGGCAGAGTGCTTTGTAGAGGGCATGCTGTCCACTGGTAGAGTGAAGCCCATAGGATGTGAAGGCCAGATGCGAGCATTCTTTGGAAATGCTGATGAGTTTAGAATGTTCTGGTATTTATAAAACCATATATTGCATTTATCTGCTCTCCAGCTGAATAAATCGAAGCAAACGTACTGAATAGATGAAGAAAAAGTGGTTATAAAGAAAAATACTGTAGGAAAGAGAGAACTAGATGGTATTATGAAACCTAGCATTCAGGATTATTGTGCTTTGCAAGCAGGAACTCGAGCAACAACCTTCCAGCCCTCACATGCTATGGCTGAGAGTCGGGATTGATAGGGTCAACACAGACTGAAAACTCTTTGGTCAGCTTCTGACTAAAGAGTGAGAACTGTTGATCTGTAACTGTTTATTTATGAACTGGGCCCCACCTCCCAGCCCTGCAGTGTGCTTGGGCAGTTAATTCTAACTGAGGTTAAATTATTTTGTTCTTGGGAATAATTCTGTGGCCTCAGATTAGGAAAGAAAAAAAAAACCAAAACAAAAGCAGAGATTACCTAGTCTTCCCAACCCCATACTAAATAAAATAGTGCAGTAATCAGAATACTGTTTTAATGGCTTTTTCAGTGGTCTTGATGGGCAAAACCAGTTCTTAGCCTTGTTTTTAGGGAAAAGAGCTGCACACCACAAGATGGCATCTGTGCTTCATAGCCTTCTGGTCAGCTACAGGACTGGCTTGAAAGTTACCCAGGGACAGTCAGATGTGAGGCACACAGGAACAGGAAGGACATTATTTACCCTGTCTGTGTACAGTGGAAATGTAAATGTGATGTCTTTCTTGTTTATAGTTAGTGATGTTTTTTTCACTGTAGACTAACGGCTTTTGTCCTTAAAGAAACTGAGAGGCTAAGTATGTGTGTGCCAGCTCTGTGTATTAATTTCATAACAAAAATTTGAAGGGCATTGAAGAAGTTTGATGGTTTTAGTGTTCTTCAATGTTGGACAGAAAGCACTTGCTTTGTTTTGTTAAAGCTGATGAGAAGTCAGCCAATGGTATGAATAGCAAACCAAAATACAAGTGTCCGTAACGGGATTATACATAAAACAAGGAGAAAAATCCCTTGCTATCAGTGCAAGTCTATACAAATTCTCTAGGTGAGTGTTTAGCTTAAGTAAGGGATGGAGAGCAGTGGAATGTCAGGGATCCCAGCTCTTCTTTGATCCAGTGTCACTCAGGATTTGTGTTTTGGCTTTGCAGGCTTTTTCCCAGGGAGAGAAATAGAATAAGATTTACGATGGTGATGGAAGGCTTAAATTGTGAGCAATTGCTGAGAGCTTCTCTGGTATGCACAGACACGCGAGTGTCCAAGTTCTTGTGATTGCACATCTGAGGTTAGCACTGAAAGCCACGTTCATGTTAGTTGTAAAATTGTAGAAGAATTTTGAATGCATGCACGTGAGTATATATGATATTTTATAGGGTAAGCCCAAACAATTCAGTTTGTCCCTCATGAGTTTCTGGGTATTTTTGGTGTATAGCTATTTCCATTTGTTCTGTTTTGCAATAGAACTTTTACTTGGTAGGAGTGAAATGTCAGCAAACTTTTCAGAGATACAGCAAAACTTGTGTCTTTATTGACCTTGAGCCAGACCAGGAATCCTCACATGATTATCCAGGGGTCTGAGACAGAGAAGGCAAAGCTGTGTTGTCTGCAGGGGAGTATTGAGGGTGTATCCTTTAGGGTAGCTGGAGCTTTCTCTTATTTCTAATTCCTTTTGAGCTTAGTTGCAGAGTTGGAATTTAGTTTACCTAGGTACCTGTTATCCAGAATTGTACACTTGTTGATACATCAGAACTGTGTTAACCAGTTTCTTGGGTGCTTTGGAAAGGAGGATATTCAGCTGGATAGTAGTTAAAGAAGGGAGGTGGCACAAATTCTGGCTTTGAGTTCTTGCATACTGAAATAGTTAACATCTTCCTGGGTTATCTTTATTCAGTTTTGCAAGTGATCAAAAGATGTTGCTGAGAGAAATAGTTAAGAAATCTGTGGAATCTTCAGAACCATTTAAAATATTGTTATTGGTCTTAATTGTTCAGCTGAGGAGATCAGGATTCTCTAAATGTGATCTTCCCCTCTATTTCTGTTACAGAGAGACTTAAGGAATAGTGTGGAGTATGGCTGTACTGTACTTTATTTTGAAGACAAAATGATATGAAATTAATATTATTTGAGTATTTAGGAATATGGCAATATGTGAAGACCAGTAAAAATATAATATGTGATACTTAATAAGGAATTGTATGTATTTCCATTGTTATTATTGTTTTTCACGGCTCTTTACTTTGGTTTCTATAATGAATTGTCAGTGCTGCTTAGTCAGTCAAGCCTTTCTGGTGTCATGCAGTTCAGATGTATTTGAAATGATCCTGACACAAAGAACTTGAGCAATAAATACACTTGACACTCATTTGTTATCATAGCACACATATCAGTGCAATGTTTTTTCTTAGTCATCAAGTAACTATTTCTTCCCTGTAGTAGGAAATATTTTTTTTTAACTGTTAATGATAGAAACTTCATGCTAGTAGGCATGTTTAGATAAAGAAAAAAAACGAACTTTTGTGTAAACAATGCTTTATATTTCCAATGTTGGTTGTATCTTCATTTTCCATGTGCTGGAATAAACACAGACTGGTTCTAGTCAGGTTTAAAAAAAATAAAAGCAGTGCATATGAGCTTAGAACTGATCTTTGTGTGCTGTTTAATGAATGGTGACTTTTATGTTTGTTCAGTGGGAAGATGCCGGAGGTGGACTATGTTGTCCTGTCTGAATGGTTTGACTGGATCCAGAAGAACACCGATGTTTCAGTTGATTTGATTGGTAAAATTTGGATGGGAACTGGAAGGGCACATTTGTGGGGGGGTTTGTTTATTGTGAGGAGAAAAATTTATTTTTTCTTTGGGTGTGAATAATCACATTATTTATTACTAGAGTGGCTGTGATGCTTAGCATCAGACAGCATGAATGCACTGATACTCTGTGGATTGATTAGCAGTAACACCAAAGGGGGAGGTTCAGTGGTGGTACCTAAATTAGGATCCTTTCCTTCCATAGTTTGTGAAGTTTCCTCTTTGCTTTTAAAGCTTATCCTTATATATAGCTACATAGCTTTTTTTTTTTTTTTTCTTTTTGTAGTTTACCTGCAGACATCTCCTGAAGTTTGTTATGAGAGATTAAAGAGAAGATGCAGAGAAGAAGAGAAAATCATTCCTCTGGTAAAGAGTTCCTTGAGTATATGTGGTAACAGTGAGCATAAAACAGTAATGCCCCTCTAACTACTAAAATCACATCCCAAGTGTATTTCAAAAATCTACTGGAGCTGTCTGGAGGATTTGGACTTGGTGATCGTTGGGGCCCCTTCCAATGTGATGTACTCTATTACAGTTTCCATCTCAAATTAATATTTGAGTGTTTAGAATTGTAGAATCATTGAAGTTGGAAAGACCTCTCAGATCATTTAGTCCAACCATCAGCCCACGCCTGTGACTGCTTCAGTCCATGTCACTCAGTGTGACATCTGTCCTTTTTTTGAAAACCTCCACGGCTGGTGACTGCACCACCTCCCTGGGCAGCTTGTTCCAGTACCTCACTATGTAATTTTGATTTACTGTATAACAATGATCTGTCATGCATGCCACCTTTCCCAAGTGTTGTTTTAGTAATCAGTGTACTATAGCTGACTGTTGTGGTGGAGTTGTGTGTAATTGAATACCTCTTTTATTAGGAATATTTAGAAGCTATTCATCAGCTCTATGAAGAGTGGCTCATTAAACATACGTTGTTTAAAGTTTCCTGTCCAGTGCTTGTGAGTATAATTTTAGTTATAACCAGATAGGCACAAGGGGCATTGTATTCTTTCAATACTAAGGATGTTAATTAGTGGTGAAAGTAAATAAAGCTGCTTTATTAATAACCCGAGAAAAAAACATTTGTAGCTGTCCATAGTGTATAATGGAAGTCTGGTCTTTAGCTCTGAGGTGGAATTTGTGGGGTGCTCAATTGTTTTGTGTAGCAGGATCAGCACGCAGCTTTCCAGTGAGTGCCAAATTCCAAACACAGAACTAATTGGACAGTTTTATTTAGGAGTATTTCAGTTTGGCTTCAATGATAGGTCTATTTTGCTCAGAAGCAAATATATATTATGATTTAATTATGTTAATGTTTTTGTTTTGGAGGTTATTGGAGCTGACCACGACATGCAGAAGATGATAGAAAAGTATGAAGAAAACCGGGACCAAATACTAAACCCCTATAATATGCAACAGCATTTATAGATATCTGTTAGGTAGTATTTTTCTTTTTTTTTTTTTATAATTCATGAAGTCCGGTACAGGGACAATTCTGAATATTTGTAATACTTTCAAATTTAATGGTTTCTGCTTTAGAACTACACCTTGTAGGATGTTGTGAATTTTTCACTACAAAATGTTCAGGATCAAATCATAAACAGAATATGACCCAATTCCATTCCAAGTTTTTAGGATCTCCATCCACTTTACTGCATCAGTTCTGTTTTGTTAAAATGTGTCTTTCTCTTATTCCCATTCCACTGCTGTTTTTATTTTCCCCCATGACAATTCTGTTTCTGTAATGTAAAGGAGTAGTTCCATGCACGGGGTGGGATGTCCTATTGTGCATCGTGTTCAATAGTTTTGTTAAACTGCTCTGGTTATGTCAAAATAAAGTGTGTAGGGGTTCTTTCTGTAATCCTGCCTGCACTGGTGCATTTCACTGAACTCAGTTTCTACTGCTGTACATGACATCACGTTGTAGTTCTGAAGGTAACTATGCATAGTCCCACGGTGAACAAAGAGTTAAATAGTCTTTGTAACTGATTGCAGTTTTTCTGAGGGTTTTTCTAGGCCAGGTTTTTAAAGAAGCTTATTTCTCTGGTTTTGGTGAAACTTGAGGTTTGGACTTGAGGACTAGTGGAAAGTACAGTGGATTTGGAACTCTGCATTTCCTTTCAAATGGTGATATAAATACTAAAAACAACTGATTTCTTAACTGCCGTGGATTCTTAAAAATATCTGGGTTGATCTGTTTTATTATTTATTATAAGGGAATATGTGAATGGTTCTTTGGGTATACACCTTGATCACTTTGTAGTGGCTTGGGTAATAGAGAAATGTAATGGGTTTTCAATTTTTGTGGTTATTTGCTTAAGTGTTGATGTGTTCTTTATTTCTGCTTTACCCTCTTGATTGTTGTCTTCCATTGCTTATTGCCTAAACATCTGTAACTTATTGACCATAATTTTCAGTTACTTGCCTTTTCACGTGTTACTTAAATGTGAACACTTCTTTTATTTTGTTTTTATGGTAGCTGTATATACATGAAGATAGCTGTGGCTGAAATGACTGCGGCTTTTTCCAAGTCAGGATATGGAGTTCGTGTCTTCTAGTGGGATTATTTATTTATTTATTTTTTTAAACCAGTGCAGCTTGGGAATGGTCAGTGCATAGAGTGTTTCCAAGTGAGTACTACATCAGTATGCTGAAGTTTGTGAACCTGTTCTGTTCTGTTCTAAAGCTTTAGAATTCTAGCTTCAAAGTAAGGTTTTATGTATTAAATAATTATCTTATAGAAGCTTATTTGTACAGGAATAGTGGATGTTCTGGAGACATTCTGATAAACTTTCAAAGTTCTTTTTGTCTCTTAGAGAATAAAAAAGCTCTATGGAAATAGCTCGATAAGTTTCATCCATCTGCAGACTGTTGCTAATTGCAATCTGATTATGAGTTGTAGAAGCCAATGGTATGTATTCTGCATGCTAGCCTGGCAGTCTAGAGAAGAGCTACCTAATTCTGTTGTACAGAAAATGCAAGTAATTTAGTACCTCACAAAAATGAATGTGGTGAGTCAGCCTTTGTGGTACTGTTTCCCTTTACCTTGGGAGCCTGGAATGGCGTGTAAACCATTTAACAAAATGTGATTCTTTGCCATTTTAAGTTCTTCCAGGTTTTTTCTGTTTTCCTGAGCCATAGGTTTATCTCCATGTTTAACAGCCCATGACAGAACTTTCTTCTGAAAGTTTGTCGCTTTCTGAGCATTTAGACACAATATCCTGTCTCAGTGAGTTCCACATCTAAACCGCAAGCTGTGTGAGAACTGATTATCTCTTTTCTGTATTGCTTTCCTAGTCTGGATGGGTATCTCCTCCAGACTTCAGTATTTACTTCATTCTGATTGAGGTGTCCTAGAGTCAGTAACATCTGGGAGCAGCACGTAAACTGACTTGAAGAGAGACTGGCAAAAATTAAAATGTTAAACATTTGCATTTTCTTCATCTGGCCTTCTGTGCGCTCTCTTCTGGCACGAGGAGGATGTTTAGATCTTGCTTATTTGATTAAACATTTTGGAGGTGAATCTCCAAAACTGTAGGTCGTAAGAAGCCTAAGCCTAAGAAGATGGTAATTGTGTTCACTGGTGTAATTAGCATGCAGAACTACTGCCAACACCAGGAACTAATCCAACATCTCTTTTTCAGTGCTCTTCCTCCTGCAGAGTCTGGGTATCCTGCCATCAGTTGCAATTAAAATGTTCAGACCTGAAGCTCTCCATGCTCTTGCAAATAATGACTCTTGTAGCAAGTTACTGTCCTGTCTGAGGAATTGGAGTATCTTGTCCTTCCTATAGAGTACGGAGGTTGAAGTAATTACTGTACATTTCTAAAGTAGGTTGAAGTCAGGTGAGGATTATGGTTTTTTACTTCTCCCCTCCCCCCAGCATTTGGTAAATTGCAGCATTTGAGGGAGCTAACAGTTGCAAGTTTTTAAAAAGTTTAGTCTCAGAACAAAAAACCAGTAGCTCTAAGATTAATTCCTACATAAGAGAAATGTAATCTTCTGTCCAGATGCCATTTATCTATTTTTTTGTTGTTTGTTTTGTAAGAGAAACTGGCTTATCCTAAAATAACACAAAAAGTTATTATAAGGGTTAACTGTTGTGTAAACATATTCCTGTAAGAGTGATCTCCCTGAATGCATACAAAAGGTCAGGGAAGAGTGATGCAACAGAGGAGCTCTGGTTTTTGTGTACCGCACTACTTGATTTTATTTATTCTTATGTCAGGGGACTTTGAGGTGATCCCTCTGTCTGATAAGTGATTTATTTCTCCCTCACATCTCCCCATGATAAATATGAGGCTGTTAGGACTTCTACTGTAAGTAGGCTGCTCTGCACATGCTGCTGTATTCTGTTCCATTCCTATCCTTACTAAAGGGTGTTGTAACGTTTAATGCTGTGAACAGGAAACCTTCAGGATTTATCAGCTGTCTCACTTTAAAGAACAGTGCCAATTTACATTCACTGGATGGAGCCTTTACTGGTGATGGCTGATTACAGGTTATAACTCTCCCAGTGTTGAGATACAAGTAAAGTTAAATAAATAAATGTGATGTTTCAGAAATTGTGCAGGTTTTGGTTTTGTTTTCTTTTGCTTGTTTGGAGACCACTCAGAACAGTAGAGACACTTATATTTGCAAGCCCTTCTCAGGCTCTCTTAGGAATGCTTTTGTTTATGTCTCAGTGGACAAGTTGTATTTTAAGGTCTTCATTTTTAATTTGAAGCAAATTGTAAATCTTTATTCGTTCAGTGGCTGCATGCTCTCCGTTTGTTTTCATGCTGAAAGTTAGTTTACATTATTAGCTTTACAAACAAAAAAAACCACAAAAAGTTGACTCTAAAGGCAAACTGTGTTTGTTAAGCACCTCAGCTCTGGACAGGACAAGTTTGTATGTGTGATAGGAATGTTAAGGGGAGGGAAAATGACTATTTAAATAGACCTGTCAGGGAGAGGTGGTGCAGTTGAATAACAACAGCCAGCTTCTGGGTCTGCTGCCTAAGCTCTGTTTCTGCACTGATCAAAAGAGAATTTCTCTAATCTGAAGCTTGCGAGAGCTGAGCCATTCAGAGTAGTTGTGCTTAGCATATAGATTTGGGAACAGAGCTGGCCTTGTGTCTCTATGATGGAAAGACATAAAAACAGTCAGTAAATCCCCATTCAATTCATTGACAATCAACACCAGCTGTAGCACAATTAGAGTTGACAGCTCACGAGGGGATAGGCACACATTTCACAAACACAAATCACCCTCCTCTGAGGCTCAGGCAGCTCTCTTGCAGGCTAACAGTGCTGCTTAAGTGGTTGCTGCTCTTTAAGTTAATTAGCCAAGGAGAGGTGTACTGGACAATGGCAACAGGGACACGAGGGCACCATCAGGATTTATATTCCCCTTTCTGTCTGTCTCAGATTTAATTGTATTTACAAAGATTTTAAACCCTATTCATGGTACCTTGCCCAAGTGGAAGCAGTTGTACAGAGGGCTGATGGCAAAGGCATATTAAATATGACTTGTCTTTTCTTTCAGCTGGTTTTCAAATCCAGTTCCTTCACAGGTATCTAACTGTAAAACTGTTGTCTCTAGAGACAGCAGAAATTTGCAAATGGAAGTACCTTCTAGTACAAGACCTCAGAAGCCTACTGTTCATACAGGAAGAAAAGGTGTCTTTGCAGCAGGAAGAAAATTGGTTGAAACTATCTGTGAGTGTTTTAAGGTGATAGCAGCTCTCCCTCCGAATGCAGGCCAAATGCATACTTGGCAGTCCTGGCCAATCTACCACAGAGGTTCTGCCTCTATTCAGGTACAAAAGTGTTAACAAAAAGTAGAGTCTCAGAATATTTTATGTTCTATATGTTCTGTGCAGCTTTGCTGTTTATATGGTGTATTTCAAGTGGTAGTCTTTAGTTTCTTGGGAAACCAACTTTAGTATTGTTTTTTCATGTGTAACTTGCTGTTAAATACTCTTGTGGGTACAGCAAAGGTAAAAATGTTAGGTACGTGGATCTACATAGTACTGGTGGTCAGCTAAATACTTATGAGGCATCTTTATATGTGATGAGAAGGGGATTTTTCAGTTTTTAGATTTCCTGAATATTTGACACAACATACTATTTAAAATATGATTTTAATTTGCCCTACAGGGGGGAAAATATGTCTTACAAAAACTGAAATTTTTAGGAAGAACAGATAAATACTTGGAAGAAGAAGAAGGAGGTTGTGGTGAGTTTGCTTAGTGAGCATCTAAGCACCTATACAGCTGGTCTGCTCAACTTCCTGCACAACAGGAGAAACAGAAGAGCAAAAGGAAGAACTTGGTTTGAGATATAAATTTAGTTAGTGAAAGAAGGAGGAGAGGAAGGAAAGAACAAGTGATGCAAAGGTAGACCAAAAAAAAAACACCCATAAACCAAAAACTTCTGCTACCCCAGTTTTATTGCTGAGCATGATGTTATATGGTATGAATATCTTTGGCTAAATCCAGTCAGCTGTTTCAGCTGCCAGGTTCTTGCCCACCACCACTGGAGTGGGGGCCAAAGTGAGGAAGAGAAGGCATCGATGCTGTGCAAGCACTGTTCTGCAACAGCCAGACTGCAGGTGCATTATCAAGAGTTTTAGCAACTAGTCCTAAACACACCACCACATAGCTTCTGTTAAAAAAGTTAACTTCATCCCAGCCAGACCCAGCACAGAAATATTAGTCTCTGTATGCATATTTGTAATACTTTTTTTCACCCACCCATTAACACCATCCAAAGCTGAAGTCTTGTCATTTGGTGTTTGTTCAGTCAAAGCTGCATTCCTCCTACTGTGCTAGAATCAGGTGATCACAGAACTCCAGCTATTAGTTATTCAAAAAGCATTTTAGCTCCTGAGGCTTTTCTAGTATAATCCACCCGCTCTTCTACACATCTCAGGATGAAAGTCAGGTATAGACAATTTATACTAAGTTAGAGAATGCTAATTTTCTAAGCTTATCTTTAAACTGAAAATAAAGAAAGATTAGCTCAGAATACTTCACAGGAAGTATTATAGTATAGCTTCACAGGAATGCCACGTGCTAACAGAAGTACACTCCAGCACAGCATTTGTAACACTATAGAGCCTTCCAGTTTAGAAATGTTTACCTATTCCTGTCATGGTACAGCATGCCATTTTCTAAAAATAGGCCTCAGGCATTACTTAGAGCCAGATGGAATCTGGTTAATGAATTAAATGGAGTGATTTCATGAGGAAAGAATATTTAAGAATTTGCTCAATTACTTCAATGTTTACTGTCCAAAAGTAGTGGTGTTCTTGTTGATTTATGATTAGCTTTGTCAAAGCTAATTATCTCCTTTGAAAAGATGATCAAGGCCACAACTAGGGCAGGAAAACCCCAGGCAAATTACAAATAAAGCACTGCTAGAATCAAGTATGCTAGCACAACATTCCTTGGTCAACTTTGTCAATAATAACGTAAGGCTCCTGGATTTCATTTACTTTTAAATTACAGTTCTCTGGTTTTACTTCACTGGACTCACTGTCGGGCTGCAGAAGGTTCCTTCTGCCCTGTGCACTGGTGCTTCTTCTGCTTGGAGACCGAACATCAATACTCCGTGGTGGAATGTAGGTGGGATTAGGAGGCTCTCTGATGTGCCTGAAGCACTCAGAAGCCCTACGTGCATTCGGAGTACCCATTACTAGTCCCTTGCTGTCAGAGCCACTAGTGGGCTCCTCCATGCTCCCAGTAGTATAGCACAGATCCGGAGATGGCTCAGTAAATGCTGCTGCTCTGTTCTGCATTTCAGCATTAGTTGAGCACATGCATTTCACTTTGGAATGATTCAGTTCTCTTACATTCCTGTCACTTGCATATGATTGTGACTCAGGGTGCCCCGTTTCCTCTATTGGATACATCAGATCTTCCTGAGCATCCTTGACTTGTAGCTTTGTGAAGGTTAAAGACAGATCACAGGCTTCCTCTTCCCTAGGGATGGGGCAGTTTTGGACAGATGTGATATCAGTGTATGGCAGAGACTTCAGCTCATTGGGTTTGTCTGCAGGGTCTGGGTCTACGCAGTTTATGGCATCATTAATTTTTGCTTCAATTGACTCTTCAGCAACTCGTTGAGCTTCGTACTCTGAAGAGCTCTTACTGCCACAAGTGCTGTCAGCAAATATTGCAAAGGCTGGTGGACCGCTTGCTCCTGGCGAGAGTGGCACCGACCAGAGCTCATTTGCAGTTGACTGGGCAGTGGCTGCCAAAACACATTCCTTGCTTAGACTGGCTCTTGGCTTTTTTTCAAAAGCTTCTGGAGAAAGATTGTCACTGAAAATAGGTGTTTGTCTTATGACAATGTCACTATATTTGATCAAGAAGTCCTCGCTGTCTGAGCATTTGCCCTGAACGTGTGCTGTGTTAATGACTTGCTTTTGGTGCTCCTGAAGCCTGTTAGTGGATTGAGTTACTGCTAAGTGAGGACTGTCATCTTTGATCTTCAGATTCCGAGTGGTTTCAAAGGACATACTGCTACTAGGTGAAGACTTCTGTTGAGTAGCAAGGCACAAAGATGTTTCACTATTTTCTTTATTTTCTAGATTTTCACAGTCTTCTCTCTGGGGCGTCTGATCCTCTCTGTCTTTATTTTTGTGATGCCAGTGCATTTGCGATCTCTTCTGCAAAGTCCTCTCCAAATTGCCATGTTTTTCTTCATTTGTCATTTCGAGGATGGTTTCACACTCAATTCTTGCCAGGAATATTTCAAAGGCAGTCTGTTTTGTTTCCTCATTGTTTCTCTTTCTGACAAGTGAAAACTCTGTTGCTGTTGTTGCAATGTAACCTATTTTCTCCAGTACTGTTTTTACTATGTCATCTGGGAGCACAGATTGAACATAGTAGACAAAATTACCGGTGAATGTCTGCAACAGAACGGAACAGTGAAAAACAGATGAACAGTGGGGGGTGGGGATGGGGGAAGCGTGAAAGACTCCATAAGAACAAAACTACTTCAAAAATTACTTCAATCTTTTTAAGAACTATTTTGTTGGAAGTTTGAGTTGTGAATTTGAGTGAGGCTTTTCTAACAGTATTATTTTGCCAGCCTCTCAAACACTTGCTGCAGCACAGCTATGCTACGCTAGTTTAAAACTGGTAAGGTCTCAGCCAAGGGCATCAAAATGCAGAAAAGGGGAGAGAAGGAAAGTTACTTTAATCAAACTAGAGACATTCGGATGTGAGTCCTGCGTTCCACTGAAGAACAAGAAGACCTTTTCAGCAGAGGATCTGTGGAACCGATCACCGAGGTGTAACTTTTCTTAAAGAGATGCACTTGCTGTTACTCATATTTCTTAACAGGTGACAGCAGCGTGTCATTTTCTTTCTCGGTGATTCAGAGCGCTGCTCTAACTTTGCTTTCCTGGAACTAGGGAAAGTTCTGCACAGCCTCTGCGCTGAGGCTATTCGGGGGAAATAACAGTGCCCAAACGTGCTCCTGTCGCACAGCCGCCCTCCCTGCATGACTCGCCTAAAGCACTGCTGCCTCATAGAGTGGGGGAAAAAGAGGACAGTGTAACGCGTTGCTTCGGAGCTACCAAAGGCACGAGGCCAAGTCTGCCCAATCGAAGTGATTTCGGCTTCGCCGTACCGCAGGTGCTCAGAGATGCCGCCCCGCCGTCGGCTCGGCCACCCCCTCGCGTGGCTCCCGCCTTCGGACCCCGGGGCTGCCGGCCTCCCGGCCCGAGCTCCGAGCCGCGGCGTCGCGCGTGGTGCCCGGCTCAGAGCCGTTCCGCAGCACCGACGCTAAGCCGAAAGGCCTCGCCGCCGCGCCGCCGGAGCCGCTCCGGGGAAAGGCCCGCGGAAGGCCGCGGCGCCTACCTTCAGCGACCGGATCTCCTTCCTCCACGGGGACAGCAGCAAGTTGACGCACAGCAGCTCCAGGACCTCCAGCGCCTTCAGCAGGTCCCGCAGCACGCTGCCGGCCCGCCGCCCGCGGGCCCTGCGGCACCGCTCGGCCACGCCGCGCACGTCCAGCGCGCCCCGCCGCTCCGGCAGCCGCCGCGCCCTCGCCTTCAGGGCGGCCTCGTCGCACGCCGCCAGCCGCCCCTCCGCCCCCCGGGCCGCGTAGTAGGCCAGGTAGTCCCGCAGCACGCCCTCCTCCTCCTCGGCCGCGGGCTCCTCCAT
>JAPSGF010000045.1:272729-314071 GCA_035772895.1 Perdix hodgsoniae
CGCGCGAGGGATGGGCGTCACGAGGCGGCGGCGTGGTCGCGGTGGCGGCGTCGTGTGACGGCGGCGGGAAGGCGGCGCGGCGGCCTCCGAGCCCAGGTGAGGCGGCCTCGGTTCGCGTTCTGCCGAGCTCGGGCGGCTCCCGTGCAAACGGCGTTGCCGGTCTCGGTTTCTGGGCTCTGCCTTTTGCGCCGCGTGACTCCAAAGATGGGCGCGGTGCGGTGCGGGCTTCCCCCGAGCTCGGCTTTGTTGCGGCGCGCTTTCAGCCCGCGCGGATGCTTCAGCCTCTGCGGTTCTCTGTGGTGTAGAAAAATGGCTGCATTTTGTTACTCTGGCTTCCCTTCCCCTCCCCTTCCTCCCCACGACACCAATGCCCAGTGCACTGCATCAAGCCGTGTGCCTGCTGTTGCTTTATGTTTCTTGGTTTGTTTTCCCCTCCATTGCAGTTGGGCTGATTTTGGTAGAGGAGTGTTGTTGGAATAGTATCGATAGGAGAAAAATGGGGAGGATCAAGGACCCAAAGCCCCAATGGGCTGCTGTGCAAACCTCCGCGTTCCTTCACACTTTGTGCCTCTGCGGTTTTGCTTGTTTTGGTGGAAGCGAGAATGCTTGTGCACATGGAGCTGTGTGCAATTTACCCCACGCTTGGGAGTTCAGAAGCTGGTGTTGAGACGTGCAGTGCTGTGAGCAGAGGAGGAAGGATGAACGCTCTTGTATGGTAACGTAAAGAGTCGGTGGTCGTAATTTAATGTGGATTCTGTCTCCACAGGTTGGATTTGTTGTCAGCCTGTTTGAGGAGAAGTTGGAGTTGATGTGGTCTGTGCTCAGGAAATACAATGTTACTCATCTCGCTGTGCTTGCGAATTATCTATTTGAAACAGGGGGAAACATCAGCCCCTTACTGACCTGCTTCTCCCTCTCTCCTGACCTCAGCCTGAGGTGCCTCTGCATGTGTTTGTGGTGGTTTGTGATGCTTCGCCCAAGGGCGATAGTGGCACAATAAAAGCACGCAAGCTGCACTGAGTACGTGTATGTTCTTTAATAAAAGTTGTATGCAAAGATCCATATACCAAAAATCGAAGCAGAAGAGATGACTACAGAAATACGGGGTTGTTGTCTCGTAGGTAAGAAACAGCGTCTCCAAGCAGTCTGTTCTCCTATTAATCATGTAGTAAACACGAGGCCTACTTTCAGCTTGGCTTTAGGATTGCTGTTACATGGATGCCAGAGTTTAACGCCTGATGAGCGGCTGTGAATTTGTTCTGAGTTTAATGGGAGCTGCCTTGTACTCTTGAGATGCTCTGCCTGTTTTGCTGGGACCTATCAGGGATCTGAAATACAGAGTGCTTTGGTTGGTTACTGGGTGGTTGAGCCCTGCTCTGTGCTGCGTGCCAGGCGATCACCCCACAGTGCAGCACCGTGCAGGAGCAGGCAGCTCTCAGTGCTGCTGTGCCTGTCCTCAAATGGGGAAGGAGTTTGATTTGTTCTACTGTAACTTCAGTACAGCAGTTCTGTTGTGAGACATAATATAAATCTCCTGTTTTCTTCAGAAGTCTGCTTAAAATAAATTTATTCTGTAAAATCAGATTTATTATTTTCCTCTGGTATAAAGGTAGTGGCATGGCCTGAAATCCATGTCAGTTTAACAGCCAGACAGAAGCACTGCCCACAGTACACAGAAACCGGATGCGTTTGTAGAACAGAGCAGTCACTTGTGAATGGCTTGTCTTCAGCAGAGCCCCCAGCTTTGCTGTACAGGTAGGAAAGACACATTCAAAAACCAAAATCACATTTACCTTCTGATACTTGCTAGATTCCCTCTCTAGCCCCCATCATCAGCCCACAGTTCTGGTCTGTCCCCGTTACATGTCCTGTTCTGTGTAAACCTCTGTGCTTCCCTTCACTTCTTATCTTCCTGCCAGTAAAGGTGGCTGCTGAACTTCTGTGTTGGTTTTCTCTTCTGGCCCTGATTGGTAGTGCAGAGTTCTGTGTCTTATTGCGGGATACTTTGTGTGCCACAGAACTGTGTCCACTGGTACTTTGTACAGAAGAATAGCTCTGTCCATTGAAGATACAGGCACTGAAAGTAGTCAAAATTCTGCGGTGCCTGCCAGCTTATTTTGCAATGCAAAATTGTGAGTTTTTGTTGTTTTGGGTATAATACATTTTGAACTTTGGAGATCTGCAGAAGATTTCTATTTTTTTTTAGCAGAACACATATTTACTGTTATCTGCTTAGAAAAAAAAGCGTACTTATTTGATTCCATCATGTGCTTATGACTCAGTAATGGTATGATTTACAGAGCAGTAAGGACCAAATGATTATTTCCCGACTATATATTAATTACATTTGCATCGATCTTTGGAGTGTTGAGTAATGACTACTGTTGGAAATTATTTACTATTTACAGAAAATTGAAATGTAATTTTAATATTTTGAATGATGCTTGTTGTTAAATACAGTTACATGTTTGCTTATATTCCTTTTTACTTATTCTTAGTGGGGGTAATAACCTGAAGTCCATTTTATCAGTGTAAAAATTACACATTTTTTCAGCGAGAACATCTCTAAGAGATTTAATGCAGATGCACGTTTGATAGCTGTGCTGATGAAAACTTGGTTGAGGTCCTTAAGCAGAGACTGCATGTAACATGCAACACGAAACTCATTTCTGTGGCTTCCTCCTGCTGCTGCTGTGAGCACTCATCCCCACCTCCACACATTCATCAGATGAGCACATGAGAGTCCAAGCCTATGCACTGGGGCTAACGTGAATAGCAAAACGTCAGTGAGGAGGGTCGTGTCTAGTATGAGGAGCTTCTGTATTCAGTGAGTTTCTCTGTTATGAGTGTCTCTGTGCATGCCAAAGCCAGCATCTGCTATTTACCCCACACTTCTTCAGTTACTGGAGGTCCTTTCTTAATCCCGCAGGCTTGTAACCGAAGTGCCTGACAGTGCAGGCATGCTGGATGGGCTTCCAGGTGTGCCAAGTGAGGTGTGTGCAGCCCTGGGCCCTCACACAGCTGGGCGCAGTGCCCTTGGCATAGCAGCTGGTGTTGGGTCAGCTACTGCTACCCTCCTGCTGCTTGCTCCTGACTTTGTGAGAGATTACAGCAGGTTTTGGAACTGGCTGGGGTATCTGAGGGAAAAGCACGGGTATCAAAAGAGTCCTCTTTTTTTATTTGGCTTCTGTAGGGTGCTGATAATCATGTTTTGCAGGCTGAGTTCTGTTTCTGTCTGTGGGAATACATATTTAGAAAAAGGATTTTTAAAAAATGCTTTGTTGCCAAGACACTGGATAAAGTGTACTACTGACACCTACAAAGATAAGAAATGCTCTTCTCCTTCCTTCTGCTCTAAAGCATGCAAATTATCATCAAATTGAGGAGTAAGCTTGACTAGATAACATATATACATTGAGTGGCAATGTCAGTGAGATCTGAGATGCTTCAGGAAGGCCATCACACTGCTCCTCACTGCTGCTGTTCTGTGCTACGTGACGCCATGGAACGCTTTGAAGCACAAAGAGGGAAGTTCAGGTAAACTTTCAAAATTCACTGTAAAAAATGATAATAAAAAAAAAACACCCAATCCCATTACATCCCTTAGATATAAAATAGGTAAAACTTTAAGAGGTTTTATTCTTCCATTTAAATGTTTTCTTTTTCTCAGTCTGAGTCCTTCAGAAAGATGGAAGGAGAAAGCCCCTTTCATTCACAGGATTTGGCTCAGAATGGTCTGACAGTCAGAGGGAGAGTTTTTCAGTACTTCCACTGGCACCAGCGGGATGGGGATGTTGTGCTCACACACCACAGCTTCGTACCGGGGAGCAGCCTCTGTGGGGAGCGACGACAGAGAGATGGATGGGACGGGCTGCTGCCAGCCCTGTATCCTGGTGGTGCGGTGTGCTGCCTGCCCTGCAGTCCCTGCCGCTTCCTCCTCCTCCTCCAGGCTGATGTTTATAGATATTTCGTTTCTTTGACAGGGGTCCGTAAGGGAATAGGGGGGGGGATCATCTGTGGGAATATATATTTGCGTTGCTCCTGGCCCCACGCATTCATCATAGCTGAAAGAAAAACAATTTTTTCATTAGATTCCTGTGAAAAATGCCACAGTACATTATTGTCAGCATAACAGGGGCAGGTAAAGTGAGAAGAAAAGGATCGTCTAGTGGTTCCTCAGCCCACATCCTTGCTTACCCTGCCATGCAAGGCACTCGAGAGCTTAACACTTAAAAGCACATCTCCAGGCACCTGAGGATAATCCCTGGGGTCTTGGGGAAGCTCAGACCCTGTATGAATCACAGCTGTGGCTGCAGCACTGTGCCTGGCTCTGCATTTCAGTTGTACCCGTGCCTGGTGTTGCACTGCTGGGCCCACAACAGGGTTCAGCCCTCATCTCAGCTCTTTGTAGTGGGCAAACTTATGGAAGGGTGGGGAAACAGCACTGTTGTCATGTTTACAGTTATGAAAAGAAGGTTTGGAGAGCTTTAGATGGAGTACTGTACCAAATCCTGCCTTCCTAACTCACAGGTCTTTAGGACATCCTTCTGTCTGTGCTCAGTCTGAAAGCCACAGGTGGGCTGTCTGGATTGCAGGTCTGTACTTGCAGGACAGCAGGATTCCTTGTGGAGGTGCAGAGCTGTGATGAATAATTTTGACAGACTCATGCTGGCCATCCTGAGACTCAGCAGAGTCCCCATTGTGCTCCTCCTAAATTGGAGTAATGCAAGAAAGACCGGTCTGTGGGATTTCCATGCAGAGCCAGCTCAGGTCTGTCCAGGCTTTGTGCCATTCATTAAGCTAGAGCCAAGGGAGACTGCTGCCTCCTTGTCCACCTGCACTCAGGTCTTGCTGCCCTGGTGTGAAGACAAATAGGCAGATCGGCCTGCTGGGCTGACAGCCTGGTGCTGAGCTGGGCTCTGCTGAGCAGTGCTTCTGGCCCCTGACCTGGGTGGTCTCCCACCTGGCTGCCCTGGCGTCACCCTTTTGCCCAGAAAACAGCTGTCTCTACTTCTGCTATCAAATGAGCCCAAGTGTAGAGGTTTGAAAGAAGGTTCTGAGCTCACTGGCTATGCAGGCAAATTTGAGAAAGAGGCATAGCATTGTGTTCTTAAGCATTAGACTTGCTTTATTAATGACTGCTTTGTGTAATTGTTTCAGGATCATTTTTAATTAGGTTGAGGGAAGGAAGAATGGTTCCTTTTTTTTTGTTTGTTTGTTTTCAAAAGACAGAAACCCCCTCTACCACCAAAAACTCCCAACTCTTCTCCTAGTCAGCTGACCTGAAAAACAGTTCTGCTGGAGCCAGACAAATTAAGAACCCATTTCCTCAACTGCAGTAACTGCAGAGCTAGCTATTAGGATCTCAGATATTTCCTGAAACATAGGATATTTAACACGCGCCCTCCCAGCAGACTGCAGGCAGTCACTGCCCCTGTAATTGCGTTGCTGCCAGGCTAAACCCAAGCTAATAAACCCTGCTTGTAGATTATAAGTGACTTGCAGCAGGGCAGCTCATATCAGTTACAGAGAGCTCAAACCTATTGAAATCAGCTACTGAGGCCCTGCCTTAGAAGTGTACTGATTCCTGCTGCACTCAAACCTTTCCTTCAGAGTGCTGCTGTTGGCTTTGATGCTATTGTTCCATAGATAGGTGATAAAAGTGGTTTTGGGGGGAGAGAATTTTTTCAGTAAGGAAATGGTATCTTTGCACAAGGTAAACAACTCAAATATCATAGAGGTGTTCACAGAACAAACAACTCAAATATCCAGAGGTGGCTTTATTTTTATCCTTCTTTATCTTACTTTATATTCATCAGGTCAATGGTTTTAAATTCAGATTAGAATATTCTGATTTCTCCATCAGAAAGAACTTAAAACCATGGCTATCTGCTCTGAAGGTCCTAAGTAAGGCAACGAGGTGCTTCAGGAACAAACCTCAGCAGATAGGAGGTTGAGTTGTTTTTATCCAGCACGTGGAAGAGATTGAAGTCCAGTCTCTACTAAGCCCACTGCAATTCAAAGTGAACCTGCTGCTCTTTTACAAGATTTTAGACTTCAATCACAGACTGAGAATAAAGGAAGAATCTCTCTTTGCAGGATTACTCCCTCTGAACTGCATCTTTACTTAATTTACATTTTGCTGACCTAAAGCCCAGTGAATGTATTTGAAATCTTTCCACTGGTTTTGACTGATTTAATCAGGCTAGTGAATAGCACCTGCTGGGTCCTGTTACCATAGCAAAAGAGAGAAAAGAGTTCTGGTTTTGGAAAGCCCACAGTAATGTGAGTTTTGAGGTGGAAAACTGTGAATCCCTTTGCTGAGCTGCAAAAAGGAGGAAGCCTGTCTGTCTGCTGTTTCTGGGCCTGCGCCCAGCGCCCAGAATCTGCCACTGACCTGAAGGAGAATGGGCACAGTGTGAGCCTTCTGCTCACTGCTGTTACCCGATCATCCGCATTTCTTTCTCTTGGATTTAGTTTGTTATCTTTTATGGTCTGTGGCTTAGCTCTATGAAACTAAAATGCTTGGTGAGACAAATATTGAAGCGGCCTTTGTGAAGGAGACCTTTATGCATCAAGACACATGGGTGGCAAATTATGGTATTTAAAACCTGTCATGTTGGTGTTTTGTTACAAATATTGATATATACACAAAAACAATCCAAGGGATGAAGTGTCTCTCCTATGAAACAGGCTGGTAGACCTGGAACAGGTTGTTCAGCATGGAGAAGAGAAGGCTCTGGGGAAACCTGACAGCAGCACTTCAGTGGCTAAAGGGGAGCTATGAGAAGGAAGGGGAGAAACTCTTCAGCAGACTCCAGGGTCTGTTGTGATGGGACAAGGGGAAATTGTTTCAAACTAAAAGATAGGAGATCTAGATTGGATATAAAGAAAAAGTTTTTAAAAATAAGGTGGTGAGGCACGGGCACAGGTTGCCCAGACAGCCTCATCTTTGGAGACATTCAAGGTCAGACTGAACCGGGCTCTGAGCACCTGATGGAGCTGTGGGTGTCCCTGTTCACTGCAAGGGATTTGGACCTTCCAACTCAAAAGATTCTAAAAATTCTATATAGTAATATTTTCTTCCTGTATAGGATGGATAAAAATACATCTCCTTCCAGTTAAAGAACTTCTTAGCTCAGTCACAGCAGTACTTTATGGCCAAGGAGGCAACTACAAGTCATTAAAGTAGCTTGTTTTTAAGATAAACTCTTACATTGCATTAGCAGTTTATGGTCTGGCTACTTAGTTTTCCATATTCTTTTCAAAGTGTTGCACCTGTAGTTGCAAAGTTTCACACTGGGGAAGAGGTGAATAGATCCTGCCTTTTTCTGCAGCAAGGTGTGCATCAAGAACTAAGAGGTGCTGCTGAGTTGCTCGGCAGTGTACACTGAGCTTTTGACATAGCTTTGAGCTTTCTTTATTTTTACTTGCAAACAGACAGAATAATTGAGCTGCCTTCTTATCAGCTAGTATGGACTCTGGTATCAGAGGGAGCAAGAGGAACACATGCTGTGTAATGAGGGCTGCCACTGTAAAGAACCACTGTATCAACAGCAATCATAATGATCATTCATCATATTAAATTTATACTGTTATGTGCAAGTCACTTAAGTAAAGCATCTAGTTTTGTTGATTTTAGCTGAGATGTTGACAGCTGTGAAGCTTGGACTTGCATACAGCTGTGGCTTCACCATGAGCTGGTGTCTGTGCTGCTAAAGGGCAGTGTTCTCTGCCCTGCTTCATGCTCCCACTCTTTTTCTTTCTGGTTTCACACTGAAATCATCCAAGCTCTTTGCTCTTGCATTTTCAGTTGCATGATTACGTTGTGAAACCAAAAATGCTTGCTAGCTTCTTGCAAAAAATACATTGATAGTCATTTTATCTGAGAGATTCAGTTCTGAGATGTTTACATAAAAAGTACATGGTGGTTGATGTTCGTACAGCAGTCACAAGGAAAATCCCTTTGGACAAAAAAAGCAAGTGCTTTCAGAAAGTACTTTGTTACCATAACTTAGTAATGGACTACAAGAACATGGTACACTGCTTCTCTTGAATATTATTTGTCTTTTATTAACTCTTAGAAAGCTCTCCTTGGTTATATCTAGTACTTGTGGTGAATTCACTTCAAACCATTTGTTTTACCCAGTTATAGCACCTTAAGGTTCAGGGTGCCTTACAGATAGGCATGAGAAGGTTACTGACACTGAGATGTGCTGTTGTCTACATTTCTTTGCCTTGTTTCTTGTCAAAATGACTTCACTGTCATCATAGATTACACTGTGGAATTTTGAAGTAGTAATGATGCCAGGAAAGGGAAGGAGGGCTGCTGCCTGTTAATTCCATCATGCTGAATATAAATGCGACCTGCAAAGAAAAGAATGTTACCTAAATACAGCAGGTCTTCAAGCTGACTTTGTTGAATTGTTTGGGGGGACTGAAAATAACTTCATGAATTTGTTTGGTCTCCTTCCAATAAGCATTAGAATAGCTTTGTTGCTAAGGAAACACTAAGGATCTTATTTAATTCGCTGTCATTCATAAATTATGACTACTCTCTGGGGAAAGAAGAAGGTTCTACTTAGAGAATTTTTTAAGTCACAGACAGGAGCAAATGAATAAAAGGCAAATCTGGGGAATGGAACATCCTTCTGTGTGAGATAGATGTCTTTTTGTTTACTTCATCTGTTACATGTTGCGACTCTACTAAAATTGCTCCTGCATTGTTTCAGTTTTACTGATGACCTGCTGTCTTTTAATGACAGTAATCACTAATCCT
Source organism: Perdix hodgsoniae (assembly GCA_035772895.1). Classification (NCBI taxonomy): domain Eukaryota; kingdom Metazoa; phylum Chordata; class Aves; order Galliformes; family Phasianidae; genus Perdix; species Perdix hodgsoniae. The sequence continues at coordinate 281,509 of JAPSGF010000045.1, forward strand.
TTCCTGGAAAATACATGCACTGATAGGTTTGAGCTATGCTGAAAACACCAGAAAGGATATTTATGTGGTGTTTTTGCCTTAGAAAGAAACTGTGTGTAACTCCCCTGAGAGAAGCTTACCCTTGCTGTCTGAACTCCTCTTACAGTGGCATATCTCAAGAGGGATCATATTTTCTTAGGTTTATTTTTTATTTTTAATATTTTCCATTTGTCATACAGATCCATTTACTAACTATATTCTAAATTCTGCATGATTAGTGATTTATTAAACATTATTTTCATACAGTACCAAATCATTTCATGTTACTTTGTCTCAGTTATTCCCTTTGTTTAGTTCTGAAAGTAACAGCTGAAATGTGTTTCTTTGTTAAAATATCCCCTCAAACTGTTGGAGACCTTCAGTATCTTGGAAATGGGTAGTTCATACCCACTGTATTTGGTTTTATTTTTCCCTTCTACACTTCATGTAAAATCAACCTGACAGATGCTTATAGAGTTCTCAAATTCATTAGAAAGTCATTAATTACTCCAAAAGGATGTCTGTGGATAGGGGTTGTCAAGACAGATTGACTAAAGTCCTTCTCTGTAACTGCCTGCAACTATGGCAGGGTAATGACGAGACTCAGCACATGGTATTCCTCTAAATCTAATGCAAAATGTAATGTAAGGAAATGATCAGTGGAAATGTCTGCATATCATGTCAATAATCAAGTTGAGCCTCAAGTGCAACTTGCAGTTTAGATATCTAAGCAATAAGATTAATAACATCCCAAGGTACTTTTCTTAAATTCATTTCCCAATGATGGTGCACATATATATATATATGTATATAACGCATATATATAATATTACACATATAATATATATATATATGCACACATTTATATACTGTATATTATAATAAATATATATATATATTATATAATTCTGTAATGGACTTTCAGCTGGAAAGTCAAGAGTGGGCAGTGGCACCCTGAATAGCTATAGCTGCACACTGATCACTTTCTTGGCAGCCTGTTTGTGTTCCTACAGAAAATCTGCTTTGCTATGTTGATACAGCTTGCACTGAACTATGAGCTGTAGTTTCTCTTTCTTTGATGGAAACCACTGAAATAGAGAGAAGCGTGATCACAACTAACTGAATGTTGGTCTGCTTTTTGTGTTAAGTCTACTCCTCTGGATTTGAGTTTAGCCATTTGTCTGGCGTGGCAGCACTGCGAGGTTTTGAAACAGCTCCAGGAGCAGCTCTTGTTCAGCTCAATCTTCAGGAAGCCGTGGCAGTGCCCAGATGTGGCACAGCTGCAGGAGAGAGGATGTGTAGCTGCTCACACCTCTGGCTCTCATGTGGAAATTCCTATTCTGCTTGCTGCAAGGTTTAAAACCTCAATATAAATCCCACTGAAAGCATTCTAAACTGGTTATCATAACCCCTTGGCCAGAAAGCATGTTTTTGGTAAAATGATATGTTTGAGAACACTTCTCACTGCAACGCGTGCTGTGCAGTGATTGCATGCCGATGCCTCTTGCAGACCATATTAAGAACACCTAGTTTTCACTCAGTGAATTCTTTAATTCCAAATATGTGTTGAAGGATAGTTGCCAGTGCAGTTGCTTCCCTTGCTGCCTTCATTTCTTGCTCTTGTTTATGCTACCAGTTGCATTATTAGCTTTTGGTTATGCTATCTTAGCTTTGCATTAATTGTACACTGCATGAATTAGAAAGAGGAATTGCATTTCAGTAAACCTACTCTTCAAAACATTATAATTTGTAATAAGACTGATCCTGGTGATGTAATATTTTGAACGCACAAGGTCAAGCATGTCTTCTCTATGTTTCAAGGCTGCGTCTGACATCAGTTAATGCTGTTAGCACCCCTGAGTCCAAATATTCTCCACAGCTTTACTAATGCTCTACTCACTAGAAAACAAACTCTTTGGTTTTATGGAGGACTGTATAGAGAGAGAAGTAGAGAAACTTGTCAGGCTCTTGCATAATACAATGCATTCATACAGTGCTTCTCAGTCAGTGCTTTTCTGAAGAGAAAGTTACAATGGAATATATCCTGTATTAATAGTAAATTTAAATGTCTTTCTACAGAGCTTTGCTTTCAGCCATCTGCTAAGCTCGGCTTTTCCTGAAGTTTTCTCCAAATTGTGTTGCTAAGATGTAAAATTTAATAACTTTGTTGATTTGCCAAAACATTTTTTCTAAAACACGTAGCTTTCATAGCAGTAAGAAAAAGCCCATTAATAACAAAAATCCTTACTTTTGATATGTTATGGAGAATTGCAGAGTAGCGGGATGAGCAGTGATTGCTTGTGTATGCAGTCAGTGTGGGCCCTTGGGTTTCCTCTTGGCTTCCAGGTGAATCTTGAGGAGGCAGCACCCTGAGCACCTGTATGTCCCTCAGGCACAGAATAGTTTTGTAGGGCAAGGAAAGAGACAGGGCAGCTTCTGCCAGCCCTGGTACAGAGGAGGTGAACCACATGAAAGCGGAGATCATGTAGTGCCATCCTGTACATGTATCCATGTATATGCTTCCAAACAGAAAACGCCATAGAGGCAGAAAATCCAGCTTTGGGCAGCTTTCAGATTGGAAATGGAAGTGACCCCTAGCATAGTTTTTGAGACCTGTGTGCTGAAGAGGTATGTACTGAATGCTTGTTCACAGGAATCTGGGCTTATTCTCAGAAACCTGGCCAAGTGCCTGCTCAAGTTGTTGCCTAGGTGTCAACTCATTTACTTTTATTAGTAAAGGCTTGTGGGTGCGGGTCCAGATCCCAGTGTAAGTTTGTGAGTGGGTTTATATGAAGTCCTACAAGTTTAGATGCCAGACTTGGAACAATTTTTCACAATGTGAGGTTTCTGCTAAAATATTTATACCATCTCAAAAAGCCCATTTATTATCTATTGTGGCTTTGTAGTACATAAAAGGTTGCTTGTAGAACATGCCCAGAATAGAAAAAACAGTGATCATGTGTTCACACTGCCGAGCTGCTTCAGAAGAGCTCTTATTAAAGCTTGCCTGATGTACTCCTCACCTGATGCTTGTGGACTTGCTGCGTGCTTTCACTGGTCTGGAAAATCCAGAAACACTTGGGAAAGTACATAACTGCTTTTTGTCACCTTAAAGCGAGAACAGGAAGAGGTTTCTCCACTGTTCTCCTACTGCTTGTGTATACAGGCAGTCAGAAAAGGGCATGGCTTAACTTAAAACACAGTCTGCTTAAAAGAAGGAAACACATGTTGATCACCCATTCTTTGCTGCTTGTAAGGTACCTTTCTGTAGAAAGCTTGGAGCCTGCTCTTTTTAATGCTCTTTCTCCTTTTCTTTGGAGGAAGTAACTGAATTCCTTCATGCATCAACTCATGGTGCATGAGGCATACAGACAGTACACAAATGGTCTGAAGAGCAAATTTGTCACTCGTGGGCAGTTCTTGTATCCTCTAATGAACTCTGTCATACAGCTATGGAAGAAACCGCTGTATCATTTCTGAAATGCCTCTCTTTGAAATGAGTCAGTTGTGGCAATGCTGTTACTCCAGGTAACCAGACACTACAGAGCCCCGCAGTTACAGCTCCACAGTGCAGGTTCAGCCTAAATAGCCGTACTGGCAGCTGTCCTTCTTTGCAGATACTCATACAGAATGAACAATCCCAGACTGAGAGGTAAAGCGTGGTTGCTAGGTGTGCCAGAACAGTATGTTTTTTTCAGTTGTGCTTTCTGATAGAATAATGATATTAAGACAGTAGAAAAGTGAGGCTTGCTGGAAAACACAGAAAGATTTAGAGTGGTTTCTTGCACTTTCTTTTTTGCTGTTTGTTCAGAATGGTTGTAAGGTCAGTAGTAAGTGTAACATGGGAATTTAGATCTTTAAAAACATAGTTTACTAAGAGCTGTTCTTCTGTCTGGCACATCAGGCTACTTAGAATGTCAAATAACATCTGCTAGCTTTGCAGTTATAAGTGACAGGTAAGAGGGATGATGGAGATTGTATTACATACTAATTTGTGTAAATGTAATCTGTGATGTCTCAGCCTATGTTAATATCTGAATTCTGGGTATACTGAAACTTTTTTTTTCCCCAGTATTGCAATGAATATATGTCCATAATGACTTTTTTTTATTTCTGGCTTACTAATGATGTACCCAGATGTTTCCCAAACACACTGGGTGGGAACTGCTGTGAGCAGACTGACTTTTTGTTTTACGCTGTCATATCTTTAACGTGTGTGAACAACAGTGGTAAAAACCATAAAGTCAATTTCATGTTGGTTGCCTATTTCACAATAATTTCCACAAGCATTAAAGAGTGGGGAGCTGCTCGTGGTATTTGAAAAAGAAGAAAAATTAAAGGGCTTTAGAATCCTTGCAAACAGTGAAATAAAGCTGGTGAGAGGAAAATTCCTTGCAACTACAGTAAGAAATGTGCTTTAATTGGGAACTTGGCCAACTGGTCTAACTTGTTGAACCATTATTATGGTTCTGAGGGATTATAAATCTGAAGACTCTTTTAATCTGATGACAATAAAACACTGTTGGACAGGACTACGATGGGCACCCACTGGGGCACGGCTCATTTCCTCAGCCAGTAACTTTACAGTAGAAAACCAAGGTAGGGATTTCTTCTTGGAAAAAAAATTCCCTCCAAAAGTGAAACTTAAAAAATAATTTCTTCCAAAAAAGATTTTCGTAGATGACTTTATTTGTGTATTTCATTTGTGTGCCAGCAAAGTTATTGATATGAATATTAGTAGATGATAAATGCCTGTAGAGGTGCCTTTACTTGGTAAAGACATTCTACTATGGAAAACTGGAGTTTAAACTAAACAAAGTGTTTGTGGGCAAGGTCTTTTGACCTGCATTTTTGGAGTAGATGTCGGCCTAGCAATTTTATTTTCCTCTTTAGTGGGTTTTGCAAGTGCAGGACTATAATGTTTAGAATCTTAAAGAAGTGCTTACCGTGGAGGTGAATCAGGATACATGATGTTGACCTGAGAAAGTGTATCCAGATAGGATCCAAAATCAAAAGCTGGGGGAAACTCCTCCATGCAGGTGGATCTCAGCTCTCCAAAAGAGCCGCCGTAAGAGAAGCCGTCTGGAGCTGGAAAACAAGCAGTTACTGTTTGCTCTTCTTTCTCACTGAGACAATATTACTGTTTATAACACTGCCATAAATCAGAAAACAAAACCTGTCTGAGGCAGAATTGCTGTTACTTAGAGCAATCAGGTTTGACAGGACATTTCTGTTCTTTTACGAGCCAGTCCGTGTCAGTGTGGATGAGCTGCTGTGTTTGCACAAGGACAGTGTATTTAGTGCTGTCCTACAAAGTGCAAGTGTCTAAAGCTCTTCTGCCTCAAGGGCTGAAAATGTGTAAGTTGTGCTGCATACAACTTCAAAGCACAAGCAGGACTGCTGATGTGCCTGGGAAATGTGTGCATCAAAACCCTGCCAGTTCTGCAAAGGTTCTTTAAAGCAGGCTTAGGTGTGATTGTGTGCATGTTCAGAATAAGCTGTGCTTCTTAGAAAAGCTCGCAGAAAAAAGAGAAAAATGGGAAAATACTAGAAAAAAATATCCTGCTAGCTGTTCCAGGAGTTCCCTAATGCTTTCACACAAGTTTCACAGCTCTAGAAATACCCAGGAGTTGATGCTATTTTGTATCTTCGATGATAGTTAGCTCTCAACATTCTGGCTGGAAGTTCCTTAAGAATGTCCTGAATTGTGAAAATGCAGCAACTCCCTGGACTTTCCTGTTCTTCCATATGAAGGGATCCTTCCTTTTCACTCAGTGCTTTAAAATGGTTCCTGGAGGCAGGGGCCAGCTTTTAAGGTGACATCAAAGCAGCGTTTCCCTGAACAGAGAGTAAAGGGCAGGACTCTCTTGTGCAGCTCTTAAACTGCGTGTCCATCCTGCTGGTAACGTTCACCTCTGCCAATCTGTGCTCGAGGAATTCTACCAGCACTAATGGAGTCTATCAGGCACTGTGCTTTCCTTCTGCTCAGCACTGAAGGCAGCCAGCTTCACCGTGACTCCTGCTGATCTCTTTCTGTCTGGGGGTCACATGCTGAGATAGCAAGATGGCTTCTGCTAATGTACAATTTTCACTTAGGCAGACTGACACAATTCAGTTTAAGATGGTTCTTTTGAATTTCCCTGAAAATGTCATCATGCTTGATGCTTCTTTCCCCCATTTTTCTTAGTTTGTTATTTGTAAGAAACAGTTTGAAAATTGTCCTTTATGCCTCGGCCTGATTTCAGGGACTTTAAAGGAAGTAAAGTTTACATATCACTTCAGAATTTATTTACTGTTTGATTTTTTACTAGCTAGATACTTAAAAAGTAGATTTTTGTAATTGTTTTTCTCTTAAATATATGAAAAATCAAATGGTGTGATTTTCTTGACCAGTGGCTCCTGACTTCTGATCAGCAAGCACCAAATTGGCCAAAAATGTAATTCTAAAACTACACCTTTGTACTTCCAAGTCCTTTTAAAGAACAGGGGGGAAAAAAAAAAAAAAAAAAAAAAAAGACTTTTTTGATAGTAAACCAGTGTCTTTAACGATGTTGACCATTGTCTGTGTAATGGCATTTTGATGCCCGGTTTTCTTTACATCCAATTTTAGCTTCTGTGCTAAGAGAAGAGTTAATAGCCAAGTCAGTGTTGTAGCTTAGTGCACACTGCAGAAGTGAAAGATTCCTGGCTGTCCAACAAGAAGGAATCACAACATGTACTATACACAAGGGCTGCAAGGGGATATGAAAACAAATTATCAGTAGTCTGGTGACTCATGCATTGTGTCAGGGAAAATACGCTGTACAAGAGATGCTGTAGGCCATGTTCATGTCAGCCCCCAGCTGTGGGGCTTGTACTTTGTGAAGATGCTATTAAACTACAAAGCTGCCTCTCATCAGCGCCTCATAAGCTTTTACTCATTTTGTTTTTCTGTCCCTTGCACAGCGTCCAAACTCTTTGTTGCCCTCAGCAGCAGATATTAATAATGCCAAGACCTGTTTCACTTCAGCTTCTTACCATAAGCAGTGTCTCTCCTCTGGTGCGGGTGTCTCAGCCTCCCGTCCTTCCGCAGGCTGCCAACAATGATGGTGACACAGGACAGAAACAGCACAAGTCCGATCACTACTCCAGCCACCAGAAGGGGAGAAACAAGTAAACTGGCATCGCTGCCATTCTCACTGTAGCTGGGGAGCTCGCTGGTCGGGCTGCTCTGGTTCAGGTGAACTTCTGCATGGCAGAGACAGGGAGAACGTGCCAGTGAGGAACAGGGATGCACAAAGTGTGGTCAGACAGATGCTAAAGCATCTTTAGATTTTTCAAGTGCTGTGAGACAGCCTGAGACCGATCCATTGTATAAAATCATGCTTTAAGGGATAGGCCATTTAACAGACCGATTTCTGGAGCTGTTAATTAACTGACTCCAGGGGATTCACTGAGCGATCATTTCCCTGCTTGGGAAATATCCTGCTGGAATCAATGATGTATCTTCACAATGGTCACTTTGCTTATTTCGGGCAAGATCATTTATATCATGGACTGATTGAAGGTTAAAGAACTGTGCTGAACTACAGAGGGAAGAATGCTGAAACTCAAAAATGTCACTCCCAACAAAGGATTCAGGCATTGTTAGCAGGTATGAAAAGGCTCCAGTGTTTTTTCAGAGTAAGTTTTGGGTAGGAGTGAAGCAGGGGAGCATACTTTTGCAGAACAGGGCATCCTTTAGCTTGTGGGATGAGTCTGCTTCCCAAGACATTGATGTGTGGCACAGGAGTGAACAGAATTGTGGGTCAGAGAAAAAGGAGTCTTGCCAGATTCTGTTAACTCCAAATTTTCTCTTTGGGCATTTCTCTGTGAAAAAGGGGTGAAGATACTGAGGCAGAGAGAGACATAAGTATGTTGTTTATCTATCTTTTCTAAACTGTGTATGTTTTAGCATATTCTAAGTAAAGAGTAACTGTATTTAGCCTACATATCTGATAAATTTGCACTAGCATGTGTTCTTTAAAGAGATAAAAATGAGTTTTCACAGCTGGAAATCTGTCTGTTTGCCTAAGGCAGCAGAGCTTTGGAAACAAAGTTTGTATTTGGGAAGTGAAGATGTTATGCAAAGGATTAACAGTCTGTTCCACTTGGAGAGTGTATGTGACAATGACATGGTATGTTTCTACCTTACAGTTAAAAAAAACCAAACCAAAACAACAACAACAACAAAAAAAAAACACAAACCCCTTCCCCCCCCAAAACTTGCAAGATTTCTGGTCCCAACCAGTGCCACAGCAGTGCTGTGTAGGGATGCAAACGTTTAGCCCAAATGTTGGAAACCATCTGTCTCTGTTGATTGTTTCAGTATCTTTACAAGACTATATTTACATTTTTTTCATCTAAGCTGTTCTTGTGTCTCCTAAAGATAGATTTTAGTGAGACTGCAAAATGAAGACAAGAAATATAGTGAACTTTACAGTGAATCTGAAGATAGTCATCCATCTGGAACACCTGACTAGAAAGTTTTTCACTCTTGGCCACTGACTCTGACTCTCCTGAAGTTAGGAGGTGACCAATATTGAAAATGGAAAAGTGGTGGTCATGACACAGATTTAAATATGCAGGTGATCAATGAAATCAGTCTGCTAATTGTGACAATTAATGATAACCTATAAAATAATGTAAGCCTGAAAGAAATGTGTACCTTAGTAAAACAAAATTTTATGGATGAAAGAAATTATTGGAGATGCAATCTATATATACCAAGAGTAACTTTCAAATATGGTACATCTATATTTTTATATCTGACTATCTGCCTGTTGAACAGATAAATAATTTGTTTCCTACAGAAACTAAAAGTAATGAATTTTTGCTCTCTTGAATATTCTTTGAAATAAATGTATGCTTTTAGAAGTGCACGTACATTTTACATAGATTTCAGAAAACACCCATGTTTTCCCAGCTCTTTCCCTTTGGGATGTGCTGCTTGGTGTCTTGCAGTCGCAATGCACTTAACACGATGGCTTCAAGCCAGTGTATATTCTCATTGGCTAACACCTGAGAAAACTGACTAGAAATATTAAGGCAGACTGGAGAATTAGCATGTAGTAGCTTTGTTTTTTATTTATTTATTTATTTATTTTTCCGAAGCATTTGACTGTTGTTGGCTGAGAATCGTTATGAGCAATTAAGACAGACAGCCAAGAAATGTGCTGAGCTTCTACAAAACATCACATGCCAAAAGGAAAGACTGAATTTTCTGAGAAGTGATCCTGTAGCATTAAATGTGGGGGAACGGGATACGCGGTTGAGGGGCAGATCCTATGGCCATTGTGCCAGAACTAAACTTCCTCAGTGTTTACAACATTCCAATCATGTTTCTCACTTGTGCAGTTTTTTAACTACCTGTGTTGGTAATGTGCTCAAGCAGTGTGTGTACTCCTGCTGGCTTTCAGCAGCCTTGTTTGGTCAGATTTTTTGCAAATTCTGTCTTTGAAAGATGCCAGTATTGCAGTTTAGTTTAAATCACAATTGCGAGAAACAGACACCTTTGAAAATGAACAGAAAGTACTGGCAGATAATGTACTGGTACTTTCAGCTTACTTGCAATGATAAAAGAATCACAGAAGATTGTAGAATGGTTTTGGTTGAAAAAGGGACCTTTAAGATCATCTGGTTCCAACCTCCTGCTATAGAATAGAGGGAAGAATCCACTCTGTTGCCATCCCAATGAGAAGGTGAACCTGGGATGTGAGTTCCTCCATATGCTGCTCAGTTGTGGTTTTCAGTTTGAAATCAAATAATGCTGGAACTGGAGTTGGTGATAAACTTCCCAGCAATTTCAGAGGAAAAGAAGAGAAGCTGTGTTTGTGTGCTGATAGATCTTAGGAAGCTGGGATAGCAGGTTAACAACTTGGCTAACGGGAAGGGAAAGAAAATAAGACAGTTGAGCAGAGTTTTTTAGTAGATTTTTAAAAGTTTAGCTATAGAAGTCAGCTTGTGTCTGAGCACATTGACTCTTCCTGTGGTACCACTTAGTACGAGCGCTAATATTTGGTCCTGTTTTGCTTAATGGGAGTTTAATGGGCCATTGGTGATGTCAGATAGAAAGTACTCACTTATACTCTTCCTTTGTACTCGAGGAGTGATCTTTTTATTACAAGACAGCCCATTTATCTAGAACGTTCTCAGGGCTCCCTTAGTTGTTCCAAGACACGTCTGTTTTATCTGCTGTTCCTCGTTCTCATGAATCCTTCTCTTTTTATGTTCTTAATCTAATTGAACCAAGTCTCAGGCAGAGACAGGATATATTGCAATATTGCTCTTATTAGAGGAATGAATCACTCCCCTTAGCCCAGCTCCTAAAACAATATATGGTTGATAAACTTCTCTGGTGGTATTATTTTCAATTTGACGTTGTGAGCCTAGTCCTGCAGGCTTTGTGAGCACTGCAGTGACTTACTACAGTGAGAACTGCTGAGGTGACTAATGACTACAGACCCTGCATTCACACAAGCATTTCTGTTTTGAATTTTTGGGGAAGGCAAAAGATGTTACTTCTGGCAAAGAATATTGAATAAATTTTTCTTATCCAAATATGCATTCTTTTGATAAACTGCATATTTCTGTACATAAAAATGTTTTATTTTTTTCATTCAGAATAGAAGTATCTGTACACTTACATAAAGTCCATAAAAATATCAGCAGTAGCAGTGTGCTAATCTTCTCTTTGAGGTGGGGGTTTATTTTTTCAGTGAAATTTCAAATTGTGAACAGTGCAAACATAAATACTTCAGATCTAGTGCCCTAAATACGGATGACACTGTATGCACAAGGCATTGCTTTTATCCAGCGATGGGAGCTGTGTAACCTGACACAACACAAATGGAACATTCTGGCAAGTGCAGCTGGGAATACAGCGCCCATATGGCTGCTCTGTGAGCACAGGGAGCCCATACGGCTCAGCAAACACTTAATTTAGAATTAACGTACTAGTAGAAAATTGCCCACACTGTTCGTTTGCTGTTAGACAATAAATGATTCATCTGCAACGTCCACTGAATATGGCGTTATTTTTATTATATCCAGCCATCCTTCCATCTCAACTGACCAACTTGTAGAGTAACTCCACGTGGCTGAAGGAGATGTAGTACAGCTGGACTTCAGGGGTGTACCCAGGGCTATTTCTCCTCCTCATTAACTTCTCTTTGAAGGGAAGCTCCTTTGTCCTGTCTAACTTGGTGGTAAGTGATGTTGTAGATGCAGTTGAGTTAGATCATGTCAGAAAGCAATGCCTCAGTATGCAGATGTGTCACTGAACGTTGGTTATTCAAGATACAGTTGTGGTTTTGTTTCCTAGGCTGACATTTGCTGAACTGCTGACAGAGCAGTTGCATTAATTGAACACACTGGGCTAGTACAATTATTTGGGATTGACCTAGCTCCTCCTATTATCTTTAACAAATCAAATTAACAGAAGCATATGGGACTGGAAGCAAGTGGGAGGAAGCTGAGTATAGGATAATGCATAGCATGCTTTGATTTTAAATGATCACAGTAAAATATCTCAAGCATTGAAGCAATTTAAAGCATGTTTCTGATTGCCTCACTTTTTTTCCTTGTTTGGGACAGTGTTGGAATATGTAGCCTCTTTATCAAGGGAGGAGATTGACAGATGGCAAGAAGGAGTTGAGAGATCCCAGTGAGGCTCACAGATGAACTAAATTAGTGGAAGTGGTAAAGATTTTTTTGATTCTTCATTTTTTGAACGTTCCTGTTCAAAGTTGATTATGAGTCTGACCAAGAGTGGCCAACTGGATTATTCACTTGCTGCTGTACTATGAAATAGGCCTCTGGCTGCAGCTGCTTTCACACTGCTTATTTCTGCAGCTCCCAGACAGGAGCTCGCAAAGTGAGTGAAGTAGGTGTATTACAGAAACAAACTGGAAAAGTGGATTTCAGGTGCTGACTTTGTAGACACTGACTTTGACTACAGCATCACTGTACAAGGGGGGGACAGACAGATCATTCAAGTCATTGAATGCAAATGCCCCATGAGAATTAAATTCCTCCCCCAAAACTTCTACTGGATTCAAAGCTCTTCCTTCTGGATTATAAGGAAGGTTGGAAACTCTTGCTTATGCTTGATAAACACCAGGATACCATCTGCTTATGGGGTTTGCTGTGGTTATCCCAAGTATAAATCAGGAGCAGCTCTAGGTCAAAATCCAATCTGCATTTGATTTATATTTATACTCAGTTCTACTTTTTTATTTTTGTGCAAGCAAGCTGCTTTTTTTAAATGGAATGGAAACTTAACCGGTTTTTATTTTTGTTTTTGTTTAACCTCTCCAATCTCTGGCTGTAGTGAAGGATTTCAAAAATTTCACTTATTGCACAGAACTGAGTTGTTCTCAGAAGCATTTACTTTTGTCAGGCATGACACATCTCTGGCACATATTCCATGAAACATGTCTGACGGATCTGTGCTTGTTTCTGATTCCTTGTCTGAGAGTCTCACTTAATGATAAAACTGAAGCCTAGTTTCTCTCTCTCCATTGCCCCTCATCCTTAATAAGAAGAGGAAAACACTGTGCTTTCACTGCTGTAGAACCTAAAGCAGACTGCAAGAAGCTGTGATAGCAAACTTACTCAGAAAGGAATAACCAAGGCCTGGAAAGTCAACAACCAAAAAAGTACAGGAAGCTTGCAGCTGTCATTAAAAACTGGAAGGTGGTGAATTGATGAGTGATTGTAAGGAAGGGTTTTGTAGCTCTCTGTGGCAATGGCTTGTGTCATTACAGCACGCATTACAGCATGCATTAGCTGTCTCTGCCTTAATGCCATACATCACATTCTTCCTATTCTATAGAGAAGGTGCAGGTAACAATTACTTTCTTATTATGTTCAATGTTAAAATGGTATTTAATAGGAACTGATGATGATGTGAAGAACAGTTAAGGCCGTTGTTGGTCCTTCTGCATTTCTCCTCTTATCTTGCAGCAGAGTTGAGCAAGGGAATGGAAGACCAGAATAATCTGGAAACTGTTCTCTCTGTAAGTCAGATTTACGAGAGTCGTGTAAGCAGTACTGGGGAAAAAAAGAATTCTCAGTTCAGGAGGCCCAAGAGCGTATTTAATTCTCTCTCCTGCTGCTTGCTGCTGCTGTGTGCAGCCCAAGGGCGACTCACATGCTCTAGTCTGTATGTTTTTCTGCTCTGCACACTGAAAACTAAACTGCCTCTTAAGGTACAATTAATATTCAGCAATAACCTCTCAGGAACTGCCTGAAACTTTTACCTTACATGGCATCATATGGTGTACATGCTCATTGATTAAAGACTCCTGGTATAATTTTTAGCTCGTGTATATTGTAGCTCATGCTATTTCATTCTTTTACCGCTTGAGAGTCCATTAATTAGAGCTTGATGGCAGCTTATCTTCTAGAATGTAATGGTTATTTTTTCAAAGTCAAAGAAGAAATACATTCTTGCTGTCAGTTGCTGCAACTGTGATAGTTATTATTTTAAAATTTGCACTAAATGTCATTGTATACAAAGGGTTACCATGTCTCACCTGGTTATTGCTACTTTGGGAGTGTAACCCAAGTCCATGTTTATTCTATGAACCAGGCAGAACCCATAAATTTAGAATGTTTCTCTGCAGCTAACATAGTCTCTTTGATCTTTCTCATCATGTACATGTGTTCTAATAGGAATTAAAGCTTTGCACTGATTGATAGTTTAAAAAAAAAAAGGAGAGAAAAACATCAAAACCTTGTTTAGAACATCAGACTGTGTGGTAGAAACATTTCAGAGTTATCTGATGCACTCAGCTTAAAGTGAATTAGGAGCATATTTACAGGTACAAAAGCTGCCCGTGACCTTGAGGAGCTCATCCAAAGCAGAAAGGGTGGCCTTTCCTTTGAGATATCTAACTCTGCCTTTTTATCATGTCTACTGGCTATCAGATAATGACTTTTCTCTTCTTGCATTGACATCCTTATTATAGAGCCAGAATGAATAAGATTGGATCACCAGCAGCCTGCAAATTGGGTATGTCAGAAGAAAAGAGAATGGGGCTGCATAAGGGCTCAGAAAATAAATCTTCTCAGATGCTGTGGCTTTAGGGTATTATGTTGATGTCACAGCTGCGTGTATAGGTGCTCTTTCAAATTAACAGGAAAAATCTTCCAATTTTCAAATCCATGGTCTATTTTATCAACATGATAAATACCACTGCAGTGAAACAAATCACTCTGGAGCCCACTTTGTGGTGGACGGTATTTTTCTTCCCCTATTTTCTCATACACAAATAACTTTGAACTGATATAATTGTAAAATCAGGACCTGAAGCTATTATGTTTTTTTCAGAAACTCCATGTTAGAGTTTGGAAATAAGTATGATGAGAATCCTATTTTATCCATTACAGTAAAGTTACTTTCATAAGCTCAAGTCCAGCCTAGGATGGCAGTAACTTGAATGGGGCAATTTTTGTATTATGAGAATTTCTGGTATTTCAGCTCATAAATGTATTAATTTGAGTTTTGGGGGAAAAAAAAAGTAGCAATGTAATAAATTTTATTTTGACATGGGTGGTTTTTGAAGAACTGTAGGTAGAAAATAATTCCTTGTTCTACCCCATCAGCGTGTCTGCTTGAACTGGGATCCGGATGTCTCACATTTTCTCTTTAGGAGGTCATGTCTGATCCGTACTGTGACCTAAGGAGATACCTATAGGGCAGACAATAACTTATGGAACTGCTGGCTGCGTACTGCTTCTTATTCATAGACGTGATCCTATTTCTTATTCCATCCTCACCTCCAGTCTTCAATAGTAATGAAATACTAGACAAAAACAGAGGAATGATTGATATTCAGTATGTATAAAGTAATGACAGCCAGAAATACTGAACTGGCTGGTTATGTAGGACATGGAGAAATCAGTTAACAAATACTGGCTTGTTTTAAGATGTGTTATCATATGTAATATATCTCATTGTATATAATGTCTTCCTTTTAAGATGACTTGAATTTTCTGAAATAATTAAAATGGCTTTGTAGTGGCGTTATGCAGTTCCATACGAATAATGGTGTCGATGTCCCAGAACTTACAGTGCCTACAGTATGACTTACATTATCATCTGTATCTGCCTGCATAAATACAGGCTTTTTCTCATACCACTGAGAAGCTATTTCACTCGGGTTTTGTCTGAACAGGGCTTCTGCCGAGACAGCTGCAGGAATGTCGATAGTGGCAAAACAGATATTGATTCATGGGATGGCTGCACTCACTCGCTGTCTTTACTGCTAAAGGAGCCGTGAAAATTCAAGGGCAGTAGAAGAACTACAGAAGCTAAATTACTCAGACATTACTATTGTAAAACTTAGGGGGTAAAATCCCCTTTAAAACCCAGTTGCTTACTGTAGAAGACTTGTTTAGAGGATTGGTAAATCAGTACAGGACTTGTCATACAGCCAACCCCTTCCCACGTGTGTTCTGTGCAGTTTGGGGACTGCTTGGTCCACGTCAGATATTCTGCCCTCTTCCATATTTGTGTTGAATCCGTACAAACAAGAGAGAAGACCTGTGCCACTGAAAGGCTGCAGAAAGCCACTTCTCCCCAGGTGAAAGGCAGGAGTGTATTATTTCTGGGAGTCGCTTAACACTGCTGCCTTCTGTATGCAGCTTGTTTTATAGGTTCCACGTGGTGCTTAAATAAATATGAGATTGCTCTTTGAGCTGGTGGAGAAAGGATGTGAAAAAAGTTTGGCCCTTAGGGAAGTGTATTTATTCACCTTTCTATATAAACTGCAGTATGCTTGGGTGCATATTTTAAACATAAAATGGAGTTAGCTTCAGCACAGAAGTGCTGACAGCTGCTAGAGCAGGTACTGCACCTTCCTGTCTGCTGAGAAGTCACAAGTCCTGGGTTTTCCCCTAACTTATAACAAGATTTATCCTCAGGGGCTGACATTTACAAATGCCCTCAGAAACGTCTGTGTGTGCTGCACCGATTGCTTTCAAAGCAATAAGAAAGGTAGACTGTGGCAATTTCTCCCTGTTCTTAAAACTAACCTATTTTTTATTTTCAAAGAGGTTTTTAAAAAGTTACCTGTACAGAAAGCAGAAATTACAGTGAGTACTGCTCTGCGTGCTGCTGAATGAAATTGGGTGAGAAAATAATGGAAGGACACAGAGTGAGGCTGGAACATGAACTTTGCCTTTTTTCTGAGAGCACACTTTCTTACATGAGTCTCTGTTTAAATAATTATATGTTACAGGCAAGTTGATTACATTTTGATGTACGGGGGTTCTGTAGATGTTTGTAATAAGCAGTGCTGTAGGTTGGATCCTCGGTAATGCCCACTGAGAGCACCTGACACAGTCTTAACTGGAACACAGGCTGTTTGTAAGCCCAGCTCATTTCTGTAGCATTTTGAACAAAGAAAATGTCTCAGTCCCAGACAATGAGTGTGTCCTGCAGGGGTGGTTCAAAATAAATGGAGGTGGACTACCTCAGTAAATGCTGTTTTATGGATACTGCTTGAAACAGCACGGAGAAATGCCAAGCAGCTCCCACCTCACAGCTGAAGAGCTCACATCAAAGGGATGTGCTTTGTATGTTCAGTCTGGTGCTAAAGATCAGGAACTGTTCTTCCTAGTTCATCAAATAACTGTGATTTCATCTCTGGACACAATTTGTTTTTTCAGGTGAGGCAAAATGATCTTTTTTTGGCTATTAGTCTGTTGTGGCAGCACAGACTGACCCCTGATTGTCTAGTGAGCCTTGCTGCTAACTCCCAGCTCACCTTCATACAAGCCATTCTTTAGCTTTTACTTTCATTAATATTAATGGAGGAAAGCCCTCTGTTACATTGTCCCCGTTTACCTACAAAAAAAATTTTTTTTTTAAAAGTGCTGTAGGATTCTTAGTGGGAAAAGTGGGTATCTGGAGTGATGGAAGATCCTATTCTACTCCCTTTCAAGTGCACAAGCAAATATATGGAGAAACATATAAGCAATTTTGTAATAGAAGACAAAGTTATTTCTATTCCTGGTTATCCTGATTGCACGTGACTGCAAAGGCACTTTTGTCAACGTATTTGTTAACAGCAAAGACTTTCACAGCTGCCTAAAGTAAATTAAAACAGAATCACATCAGAAATCCAGTCCTCTTCTTTAGTTTCCTCTTACCTGCCTGAGTTATTTTTATCTACTGATTAACTGTTACAGTTAGACTCATAAGGAGGCCAAGAAGCTTCCCACAGTGAAGTGAGATGCTTTTTTTCCCCAACAAAAAGGTACATATTATATAGTTGTCCTGTAATACAGGGGAACTCAGAATGTGATTTAATATGAGGGCAATGCAAAAAGCTCGTATCAGAACAATTTATAACATTCTCAAAGAGGTCATTAAACTTAGATATTTTAATTGTGCGTACCTGGCCTTACATGGGTAGGATTTGCATGGGGTAGCTGGATGTGCTGCTACACTCATTCTGGTGTGAATGTATGAACCAATTCAGTGTCATATGCATGAACAATGAGATGTAAAAGACAATCAGATGTTAAAACACATTGAAATCTTATGTTCTTTGCATTAACAGCCAATGAGTCCTTTTGTGAATGAGCTGACAGCATGAAAATACTTCTTATTTTAAATGACACAGTGAAAATAGTGTGTGAGCCATAGAAAAGTGAATGCTATTCTGAAGAAAGCGTCTTTGTGAAAATGATGTAGCACTGAAAGTAATAAAAGAGAAAAAACAGTGTGCCAGGGTTACTAGAGAAAGGTCCAGTCCTAGTGAAACACGGTGGGATATGTCTGTGTTGTACTGGACAGCATCTTCACAGTGACCATGCAATTAAACACTTGGGGAAAGTGGCCTGAGCATGCTGCCATGTCTGTTCTAAAGGCCATACTGAGCATCACACAGTGCAGGAGCTTTCACTTCAGACCCTATCTCTGATCTCCTTTGTGCTGACAGCGTAGGATACAAGAAATATCATACTGTTTGCGTTATTAAAATAATTGCTGTGTTGATATTTACTGTCTCACTCATTAATACCATCCTTTCTGGAGATGAGATCACAGGTTTTTCTAAATAGCAGCTGCTGCATAGTTAGCTGAAATACCAGATTTAAGGGACAGGCGAAGAAGACTGTTGATAAAAACAGATGGCCTTGTTGCTAACAATATACCTGAGCTTGCAAGCACTGGCTGCTTGTGAAGGTGTGGGCAACCTTGTTGATTCAAGAAGTGCTAGGACTGTTCAGTGAGTTTTTTGGTTCTGAAAGGAAAGTTACTGCTGCAGTTCCTCTCTGGTGTTACTTGGAGATAAACCCTACGAAGAAGAGAAATTGGAGCTATACAAGTATTTTGTGTGGTTATTCCTTCTGTTCAGTTTATCAGTTTGATTACCCAAAAACTCTGCAAAGAGAAACATACGTGTCAGCCTTATAAAATTACAGAGAAACAGAAGTAATGAATAATGTGAAGCGTATTAATTGATAGTATTTGTCGTTATGATTATTGACTGTATGAATTACGATTGTGCTTCCTGTGAAGAATTTAGCACCAGCTGTCTTTTTGTACTATCTCATTGCCTATGGGGTAGGTATCAGTGATAAAGCGTGGCACCCTCTAATGTCTTTTGCACTACTTCTTCTCTATCTGAACAAGCTTTCATTATCACCAGCCCCTGAGTCATTAAATGAGCAATCAAGTCAAATTATCTTGTGCACTGGCTCAGTTATCTGCTCATCTTTCAATTATTTACAAACACGAAATTACCAAGAAGCAGGCACTTAACTGGGCTAGGATTCAAAATGAGCAGGACACTAATAGGATGTGCTGGAGAAGTGCTGTTGTTTTCTGTTTTGTTTTTCAGAACTGCATTCATGCTTTCCTGCTAGTTTTATGTGTGCAGCTTTGGTACAGGTGCATGTGTATGCGTAGTGATCATAATATGATACCAGATTAATTGTTCTTCAAAACAGGCATCTGTAAGTTAGGACCATAACTATAATCCTTATTTGCAAGTTTATTATTGAATATACTTTTTATTAATGGTTTTGTTATTTCAGTGACTTTTTTTTTTCCCTCCACTGGAAGTTCTAGGATTCTTCCTTACTCTGTAAATGCTGTTCTTTGTGTTCTTACTTGAGATAATTTAATATGAAAAGCCATCAAACCCATGTCTGCCTCCTACAAATGGGTATATGCATGTATTTTCACAAATAGTCACTGTGTTGTGATCTCAAATCGAGATTAATATGAAATTGGTTTGCCTAATGTCAACCTTAATCTAAACTTTCACTTATCATCCTTTAATACAGAGCTCTTCTCAGTCTTGCTGGCAATCCTACTGATAAAATTAGGCTTTATTCACTGCAGTTTAGCAGACTGAAACAAGGATTTCATGTCTCTATAGTGTCTAGGAGAGATGCCGACTTCTAGGCATGCTTTAGCTTTTTTTCCTTGATGAATGCCACTTCACCTGTCCTTCCTAATGGTGGAGAAGACAGAGGGATCCTAACTGATCCCTTCCCTTCTGGCTTGGGTGAAATAACCACCAAAGACAGTGGATTCCCCACAGAATGATCCCGATATCACTGATGCTGCAGGTGTGCTGCTGCTGTAAGGGGTGGTAGGGCACTGTGTGTATAGCAGGGCTCGTAGGGAAATGCAGCTTGGCCTCCAAATCTCAATGCTTGTTCCCTTTTCAAAGGGAGGGTACGGTATTACTGCCAAGAGGTTTTCAATACTGTCAACCTGCAAGCCATGAGGATGCCAGTATCTCTCATGAGACTAAGAAGGCAGTTTTTCAAGCACCAAACAATAAACTGAAACTGCACAGTGTCAGCATATCCAGACTGCCTGCACTCCCCCATATTCCCAGTCTTCAGAATTGGGATTCCTGAAGCAACGTGTGAAAAACAGCTAGCTGACAGGCACAGGGATACACATTTTATTCTTTCGCTTCTAAAGCTTCAAGGAAAAGAAACGCATCTCTGCACTGCTGACACCGAGCCAAGAGTCTCAGTCTGAGAGAACAATGATATTTGTAATCCCCTGCTAAATGCAAATACGTTCTGTGTCTGCCTGCTGGAGACTGCTTCCCTGAGTCAGTGGAGTTCATTTACATTTTGGTGACATCTACAAGAATTTTGCCAACACAGCTTATTGCTGCAAACATTGTGTCAGTTCTGACATGTTTCTCTCCTGGGAGAATCCCCAGCACGGCTGTTCTGTGGGAGCAGAGGCACGTGGCCGCTGTGCCAGCCCAACCTGCTCCTGTTGTCACCTGGCACAGCACGTTCCCTGAGTTTCCACCACTGCTTTTTGTATACATGGATTCGTATTTTTTTTTTTACAAATTCAAGTTCAAATTAATCCAGCAGTCCTGGGGGCAGACAACTGGATCCACAGAATACAAAAGTAATCCCTGCAGTTGCCCTGAGGTTTGTTATAAAAGCATGCTGAGCTCCCAGCAAAGAACCCAGTAAAGCACATATAACTTCCATGATAGGTGCAGTGTTACAAAGCTGGTGAAGAACTTCCCAGCACCTTAAGACAGAACATGACCTACGTTAGACCCCAAACTCCTCAGTCTTCCTTTCTGACACCATCAGCACATACGTTTCTTTGACCCTCCCAGCAGCAAACTGCAGCACAACTTCTGCTTCTCTCCTTGCAGAAAGGACATCAGCAGCATTTAGTTCCTTAATAAACAGCATTTATCAGTGCTGGGAGTTACTGTTGTTTATGATAATCTAACAGTGCTGAGTAAGACAGATTAAAGAATATCTTGTTTACCTTTCCATATTTTTATTTCTGCCCTGCTAATGTATCTGTATACAATGTGTGTGTATTTGCCAATGTGCTCTCTGAAAGAAAGCCTGGCAGGTATAAAAAATATTGCAATGTAATGATCTGAACAAACGTCTTCTGTTAGGCACTCATATGAAACTAATCAAATTGTGTGTCATGACTTAAGGCATATCTGAGTTGAAGATTTTTAGGAGGTTTTATGTCCCTGGCCTAGACTTTTTCTACTTGTTTTCTATTCATCTTATTTTCACTTCCACTGCATGTTGTGTTTCACACTTAACTACTGTTTTGTAAAGCTGCTGTGCCAAAAAGCTGGGTCCTGCTCTTTCCTGAGAAAGAGCTTGTGGACAAAGGAGTTGGGTCTCCATTCAGGATAGTGTTTGTGTGCATACTTCATGCACTTCAAATACCTTGATTTTGTTCACACTAAACTCTCCAGAGACTGCTGAAACATGCATTCAAAAACTGTGTCACTGTTTTATGCATCTGTGTTATGGGAATGGTGTTTGTCTAGCTGATGGGCTTTTTTTCTTGTCTTTTTGAAAGCTTGTATTATGGACAAATTATAATAGAATTTACCTACAAGTTTTAAAGCAGTCTATTTTGAAATTCATACAGTCTTTTCAAAGGGAAAAGTGCACTGAGACACCTCTGTAACTAGATCAGTTCCTCGCCTGTTTGCAGGTTCACTGAGCAGCCTTTGGTGTATGACCTTGACGGAGACTCTCTTGTTAAACCTCAGCTTCTCTTCCAGTAACAGTGCCACCAGGAAAATATTTCAATATATTTCAAAATATAACAATATTGCTGATAATTTTTCACTGTGAAACTGAACCAGCAAGTCTGTATATCCTATCAAACATTTCAGTATTATTATCTCTACCTGGATGCAGATTTGTAGGGAGATAGTGAAACAATACATTTCTTCAGATGGAATGAATTTACAAGGACATCTAATGGAATTAACTTGGAATGAATAAAAACAAAAGGATATTTTCATTATGTTGTAATTTAATATTTTCAGTGACTGCTGTCACTGCTATTTGAAGAGCTGCATGTAAGTTGCTTAAAGAGTACCATGCCTCTCCTGAAGTCTGCTTTTTCAACACGAGCTGTCCAAACTCAAAGACTAGCTAGTATTAAAACATGCTTTCTTCAGTAATCTCAGGAGTAAATTGTTAACTGCCTTAGCTGACTCCAAGCAGGGTTTTCTATAGGCAGGGTTACCTGCGTAATATTATGCAAAGCTTTGATTAAAGCAATTTAGATTGTGTTGCTTAATGGAAAGACAATCTGTGGAATTATTTGGGTAGGTGAAGCTTTTAAAGCAAACTTGCATCTGGCTCCTGTTAATATTAACCTTAAGTAAAGTCATTGTGGGGGACAGTTACTGTAAGTTTTGCAAAGTAATAAAGAAGTATCAACTACAGCACAGGTTATGACTGTCTTTAGGTTCAGTGGAGCAGATCCCTTCATTCCAGTGAAAATGTTTGTTTAGATCTGAAGCAGAATTTTAGCCTTTAATACTGCTTTCTCATGAGTTCATGAAATCCTCTAGGTAGATAATTCAACCTTAAAAAAAATATATAGGTAATATAAGACACAAAAAGACAGCTAAAAACTTGATGTGTGTGTGAGCTTCTATTCTAAGTAGCTGGCTGAGGACTGGAAGCAAAGAGTAGGTGAGACAAGTACATCATAAGTGCCACAGGTCAGCACTATTTTGGTGAGTGTATTTTCTGAAGAAATATATGGTTAGCCTTTGAGCAAAGATTATACATTCGATTTCCTCTTACGGCAAGGGAAATATTAGCTTGTTTTCTCAACTGGAACAAATCTATGCATTGCTTCTCAGGGCTGCTTCACTTTACTTCCTGCAGTACAATGCTTTCGTTATGACAGCTGTGGCTCTACCTCTGATTCAAGGGGATTTAATGGCAAAAAATCACTGTCAATCAGTTTCAGAGAAGGAAGCGCAAGAAAGAGGAAGGAGAGAAAGAGAACAAAGATGCAAGAATCCAGTTGATTCTGGCTCGCTAATACAGGAAGGATAGTCAAATATATTTGTACTTCAAATGCACTTGAAATAATTCACACTCTTTCCCATTAGGCTGAATTTCATGGTAACTGCATATTAAATAAAATAGTTCTGTGTCAGTGTTTGGACTCTTAAATACTAAAATTAAGCTCCCAGAGTATGCTATGAAAAGAACTACTTTGTCTCTGTGAGGTGAGGAATTATGGCAGGTGGAAATCTACCTTAAGGTGGGAAAAACCACTGGAGCTCCCATTTCTGAGGTTTCGTTTACCTGCATAGCTTTTCTCTTATTCATGTGGCGATGTCACTGACACAGAAGTCCCTGTTACAGACACTGCCGTATCTGATTTTATAAATGCTATTTTATTCCAACTGAATGCCTTGTGTAAGTGAATTCAGGATATTAAGTTAGGTGTTAATGGCACAGTTAACAGGAATCATTTCCCTTTCCTCTGTCATTAGTTTGCATCAGTGATTGATGCGCTGCCGATGTTTAAAAAACAGATCTCACACTCTCTTTAGATTCTGATAAGCCCCCAGATCTCCTCGAATAAATGTTCCTTCTCTTTGCAATCCATCAACCCTCCCTTTGCCCTGCTCCCACTGCCCTGCCCCTCAGCACCAGGCAGCAGTGCTCTGTTGGGCAGCAGGGGGCTGAGGCAGCCGCCCCAGATCTAACCGTGTATCTTTCCATCCAGGTTTCCTGTTGGTGCTGATCTTCTAACAGGCCCTGCTATTGTTCAGGAGGATCAGCACGCCACATAGGTGCTCTGGCACCTGCCTTGTCTGAAACATTCCTTTGTCTGTAAGGTACAGATGAAGTGACAGATGTTAGTGCCTTGCTGGATGACACTGCTCTCAAGTTCAGCTGTGAACTGAAAATCAGCCTTTACATTGAAAAATAATGAATTTCTCCTCTAGGCAGTTTGTGATTTTTGAGCACTTCTGTAACCACTGCAAATCATCTGTTGGTTTTGAGGTCTTAAATCTGTACCGTGTTCAGAGCAAGCCTGTGACTGTTTGACTGTTTTGTCAACTCTCACTGTCATAGCTTATTAGTGCCGAACTGACAGCTTTGCATTTAGAAAAATGTTTTTGCATGTATTAGAAAGTGCTGGTTGCCACTTATTTCTTACTCTATGCACACTCCTAGGAAGGGCAGAAAATAATGCATACTTCTATTGGATAAAAGTTGCTGAAAGGTTTTCACGTGATCCAGGCAAGATACAAGACCATCAGAACTGTTGTGTTCCCACAGATCTTCTAGCACCACTCCCCAACACGTTGCTGCAGAAAATCCCATGACTAACTCTAATCTCTGCTGACAGTGCTAACAACTACAGCATGAGAAGCTGAGGTCTTGCCTACATTCAGGCCTTGTGTCTTCCTGCACACACTAACTGCAGTCCTTCTGTATGCTCAGTCATAAGCTCATAATCTCTCCATGCTCCATGGACCTGGAGCCTGCTCTGTTTAATGACTGTGATCAATTTTACAGAGTGCCTGTATTGTATTAATGTTTGATCTCCACTGCAAAGCCAGCTCGTGTGGCCAGCACAGATGCACAGGCTGAGCAGTCGGGGCTGAGGACCTCCTGCCTGCACTTTGCCTTCACTTCAGCTCTGCTGTGGCCCCCCACTCTGAATACCAGTGGAGGATGCCATGTGCCAGGCTCACCCCTGGAACTCAGGCTTCTGTTCACCTTCCTGTGCCCAGAGCTGTCTGTCTGCTTTCTCTGTTTTAACTTTTGGTATTTCTGCAGAGCTGTGGCTGTGTTCTTCTGTGTGCAGTATTAACTTAAAAAAACAAATTCAACACGTATTTCTGGCAGATAATCAGTGACAGCAGTATGTGATCAGTCCCACTGATAACATGTAAAACAGTGATCTAAAAGTATTTGTGCTCCTAGATGTTGCTAAATACAAAATGGATATGTTAAAAAGAACATATATCAGTTAAAGCTGTAGCTTGAAATTACAAAGTAGACATGACAAGAAAAAGTAGGAACAGAAAAGGCTTAGAAGTTTGCTTGTAAATGGCTACTGCTGGGATTACTGACCTTCTGTTCATCAGAAATCGTCCAATTCATCTTTCAACTTTTGCGACAAATCTGTGCTCCAGAACAAATGGCTGAGCCTCTCTGCAGCACTTGCAGCAGTCACCCTGCTGCTGGCTAACTGCACTGGGCATTGCTGACCTGACGTACTGCTTCCCTCTCCTCTGCTCCCCGGGTGTTGCTCTGATCGGCTGCTGTGGATTTATTCACCCTGCCATTTTGGAGCACAGGGTGCCCAGCCAACCTGCTCAGCAGAGCTGCCAGTGCCTAATTGGTTCTGGCAATGACGCCCGCCCTTTTTTAGGCTTTTTAATTTTATTTTCCCAACTGGCATTTCAGAGCAGCATCCTTCACAATACATTAGCTTAATGCATTTTGATCTGGACCAAATATTCCATTCCCACTACCGCTGATATTTGTTTACTATTCCACTTGCAATCAGCATGTAGCATAAATGATTCAGACGTAAGTAAATAAACCTATAAATATCCATATCCTTGCAACAGCAAAACTAAACCAAATCTCCTGTGTACAGCAATGTACTGCTACAGACAGATTCAGTGAAAAAAACAGATTCACATTCACGGGAGTGTGCCCTGCTTTGGAGGGCAGGGTGACTCACTGGAGCACGTCAGCTGGATGGACATGTAGTCCCGGCCGCAGTCCTTCCTGTAGCGGCAGCGCAGCCAGTTGGAGAGGCAGAGCCCGGTGCCACACTGCAGTTCTTCCTTCTTACATGGCAGAATGCTCTGCTCATCTGCAAGGGGGAGAAACGACAGGTGACTTTGTGTAACAGCTCCTTCCTGAGTAACAGCTTTGTGGCTACTGAAAGTCAGTGCACCTGCTTTTTCAAGTCCTGTGGGGGGATGGAAATGCTCTCTTCACTGTTAGATGTGAGAAGGGTCTGAGACCAAACCAAATACCTCCTACGTTGTTGCTGCAGATCCTTTAAGGAGTGCTGGAGACAGCTGAGCTCTGGGTGAAATACAACAAAGAAATTATGAGGGCATTGTGTTCCAGAGCCTCCTGCATTACTTACGTGCCCTAACATCCAAAACAAAACCATCCATCTTTGCCCCAGCTTAATACACACAGATTAAAAAATAAAAAAGAAAAAAAAAATTGCTATCTTGCATAAGTCTGAATTATGGCTTCCTAGCTGTAGATATAACTTCTGCACAACCCCTTACCAGTTTTATAGTTGTCCAGGACAAGAGAAGAAAGAAAGTATATTTTCCAAGGAATGTTTTCTTTTTTCTTTTTTTTTTTTCTTCTTTTTTTTTTTTTTATGGACATTGTAATAGTGGTGCAATTGAACTTGGACTTTTTTAATGGTGGATAAAAGGGAGATGTTTTCTGACAAGTGCATCTGTGCGTGTAAGTGAAAGTGCTGACATCATTTAGTTGTACAGTTTTGTGGGCCTTCAAATAATGAGGAACAGAAGTAGAGCAGAGAGAAAACTTCATTAATGACAGAATAAGAAGTATTGGAAGTTTGGCAAGGAAGACCCTCTGGGCAGAAAAACTGCTCACCTTTCAATCGCCCTAAGTACTACAGCTTTATTCAGGTTACTTCGAATGAGCAATCTAAACCATTCCCAATATGGGCAAGTAAACCTTCAAACCCAACCTGAACAGCACCAGCTCCTGAGAGCACAGGGCCAGTGTTGCAAACTGGTACCCAGCAGAACCGTCAGTTCCTCTAAATCAGGTTTTTGTTAGCTCTCCAGTGTTTTTAATTCAGATGTTTTTTTTGTTAGCCTTCATAGCTGCAAAATCCTGCAGCTAGGCGTAATTGGTCGTGATTTCCAATTCTCCACACAGCTGCTCCAGTGGAAAATGTCAGTACCGCAAGTGCATTTATAAATACTGCCAGCACTGACAACATACTGTTACAGTAAATCTTTGATTGTATGCTTGTACCTGGCAGCTCTGCAATCTAGAGGCCAGCAATCAGATCGCAGTGTTCTGTGCTTTTGGAGAACCTTGCAGTACGTTTCCCAAACGGCTGCTGTGCTGGGGGTGGCCATCACAAGCAGTCTTTGGGTGACATGGAGTACAGTTCCCTACAGTGAAGGCTTGGAGATTCTGTCTGTGTTTCTCAAAGAGTTAAAATAGTAAAGTAGCAGCAGCTATGCAATCATTATGTTGTGGTACTAAACATTGTAGAAATGGAACAACTTTGTTAATTTTAGACTGTTTATGTTGTCATTGCAAATATTAGGAAGGCATTCATCTGCAAGAAAATGATGCCTATGAAAAAATATTAACAAATTCAGTAAAGCAGTTGGTCTCAGAATGCATCTCATAAACACAGTCATATTTTCCATAGAGTCCATTGAGTTCATCAGCTAGTTTGAAGTTGCCCTAATGATTGTAATCCTCTTAGAACTTGCTCCGTTCTATGCTCTGTTGTATCTTTCTTGTTCAGTCTCTGTGTTAGCTGGACAAAATTCTCCTACAACAATTTCATCCCTTTTTGTTATAAGAAATTTTTCTGCAGTTCAGTTCACGTGGCATCAAATGCCTGTTTTACTTCTAACCGCTTTACTGGTACTTTAAAGTGACATACAAACAAACAACCCTCTGGTCTCATCCAGAAAGCAGCTCTTGAATTTTGTAGGCCACTTCGGGGTGCACACCTCATGAAAATGCAAGGAAACCACTGCAACATTTTATTATCTTCAGCTACTGAATTACTGTAAACTGTAAGAAACTTTATGTCAGATGCATATTCTTTGAGCTAAAAAGCAGTGCAGGACAGTAACAGTAAAGGAGTGCATATGTGTGTGTGCAAGCCCGTTCCCAAAAGCTACATGTCCTAGGTATAGTATAAGGGTAAATTATGTCTTTTGTGAACCCAGGTGATGCAAATATTCCAACTATTCCCAAGGGAAGATGCAAAATCCCCACCCAAACTTGTGGACAAAAAATATGCAAATACTTTTTTTAGGAATAAATGGAAGTCCAGGCCTCAAGGAGCAGTTGTGGACAGAGGAAGGCAAAAATTCACCCTTAGCACTGACTGAACAAGTAGTAATGTTCAAATTCTAGGTAATCAAGTTTGTTTTGCAGAGTACGGACAGAAACATCATCTTGGAAAGTAATGCCTTTCCTCACAAATGAAACTGTCTTGGTAGAAGCTAGAGCACAGTATTTTGTCTTTAAGGTACATTTTGCCTTGAGATAGATTTGAAAACAGTTTTTCCTATGGATGACAGGGAGCTAACAAAGTCTCCTCCAGAGAAACACATCCCAATTCCAAGCTGACCTGTTCTAATCCAGGTGTGATGGCAGTTTCCAGGGGCTGTATTCCAAATCAATACACATTTGAATGAATTTATGAAGTTAACATTTGTAATTTAAGAACGTGAAAATTATCATATCAAATTTAGGTTAAGGTACAATCCTTTTAGAAAGTACCCTTGCATGCAATTTTTTATTGTGTATTTTCCTTCAAACTGAATGGCAAAACTGAAAAAAATATCAAAAATCATCACATGTACCATAATGGGCAGTGCAATATGGAAAAAAAAAACCAACAATTTTTGTTCTCAGTGTATCTGTTCTGTTCTCTCCTTATATGATGTGATGGTTTCCGATTGCGGCTGAGGGGGGGCACTGTACAGCGTGTACCCCAGCACACAGCGGTTATGAATTCATCATAATTGCTTTGTCAATCTGCTATTGAATGACTTGTATTCTTTCTAAAAGAACGTCTGACTTTACAAGCTTATTTAGTATGAGAACCTTGATTATTGGTGTAGTTCAACATACCTTTCAAATTATACTTCAGTCATCCCAAATAGCTGCTCTTTGTTTCTGTCTTTGCAATGTGTGTATGCCAAGTAATGGGCAGATACCAGTCGGGGAGCTTGGAGAGCCTGCCCTTCTCCTTGGATTGCTATGAAATCCAAAGCAATTAATGTCTCTGTCACTGTTTTTCTCTTCCAACTTTTTGTCTTATCTAGGTACCTGCAATCTATACAGACAAGGCCAATTGCTCTGTTCAGGACATGGTATGATAAAGCTTTAGTTAGTTGGGTCTTCTACACATCCATTGCATTGATAGAAGTAATCCTATCACGTTTGCAGGTAAATCAGCATAAAGTGAGCATGCTGAAGACCTTTACAGATCATATGCTTGGAGAGCTCTATGAAAAACTATGTGTTTCATGTTAAAGCCTCAAAGTACAAAAGATTAATTGCCAAGAGGAGAGATTCAGAAACAAAAATGGATGAAATTGCATGTATTGAACTATTTATTTATATATCCCTTTTAATGCAGTAAAACAATCCTGAAAGAGAGATCCTCATTGTAATGATAGGAGTAGAGGGATTAACCTGCTTGCAACTGAACAACAGTTATTAAAGGTAAGAAACTTACAGAGGCCCAGGAAAGAATGTGTGGTACAAACAAGAATAGATGGTGATCAAGTGGCGTTGGCTGGAGTGTCTTCCAGCAAAGTATTTTCATGCAGGCTCCTGGAGACCGTAGGTTTCTTAATGTCATAATATCATCAATTAAAACAAAAAGTCTGAGGGAGTGCAGGAAGTTGTAGCAAAATATGTAATAAGTTCTGGAGCTCAATCGACTATTTGCATAAATGGAATTGTTTGCTTCTGCCAGCTCTCAGTTTGAAGCCAAAGTTCCAAAGCATCTGAAGACAGTTGCTTTTAAGAAGACCACAAAAACTCGTAATCTGTCTTTCAGTGTCATACAAGAGGGGTCTGGGCATCTACTGCATTGAGCATCTAGCTCAAGTCCAGTCATTACGCAGTAACAAAATGATGGACTATCTGAGCTAATAGTGCTCAGCACCTCCAGAACATCTCCCCCTGCTCGTTTGAGATGCTTCTCAGCCTTACACCTAGTGATTTCATTGGGTCTCTTTCAAAAACTAAAGCTTTACTGCCATTTATTCAGTAGGGAGCAAGGTTGAACTCTAATCTGTGTACTTCTGCACAGGAATGAATTCCAGTCTGTTGTTCTCTCCACAAAAAAATTAAATCAGGCATGGGAGGTAGGATGGGAAGAAGCTGCTGAAAACAGGGTATTTGGTCAGCAGTTACAGGGGAATGGATGATTTGGTGTTGTCAGCCTACATCCTCATAAACAAGGCAGGGAAACTGTCAGGCTTGGTGAGAAACAGATACCTGCCTAGCGCGGAATCTGATCTAATAAATTAAAACCATTCTTGATGTGAGTAACTGAGATGATACCAAGCCATCATAAAATAAATTGATGGAAGACAGATACTGAGCAGAATGTGTCTTACTAGGGGAGAAGAATGAAGAATTCCAAGCTTTAGCTTTGGAGGCATTTGAACACTTTTTACTTCTCCACATTTGAAGTCATTAAAGCCTGAAGTGGAAAATGTGAGGAGATATGGGCTGCACGTTTAAGTGAGGGGATAAGGGACCTCTGTGCTGCCTTCAGAAGACATCTGTACTTTGAGGAAAAATCACTGAAAGGAAGTTAAGAGTAGATCATTGTAGGGATTGAGCTTTGTTGGGCGCTTGGGGAAGAGCAGCAGCTGCAGCGTGTGTTAGCCTGCATCACGGGCTCCTGGCAGTGCTGCTGGAGAACAGACAGGCTGGGAGGGAGGGCAGAGGTTGGTGCTTTCATCCCCAACATTCTCAAGGCATCAGGCAGTGGGATCCACTGCCTCCATGGCTCACCACAAAGCTGTGTTCTTAAGGCACATCCCTGAGCCTGGCTGTAGGCGCTTGGGTACAGAAGGCGTTGAGCCTGTTTGTTCCTTCTTGGTTTGGTGAGATAATGCTGCTCAGGAGGAGCACAGGTTTGAACATGGGAGTCTTAAGGCTGAATGTTAAACACTCTGCTGTGTAAGAAGTAC
Organism: Perdix hodgsoniae; assembly: GCA_035772895.1. Classification (NCBI taxonomy): domain Eukaryota; kingdom Metazoa; phylum Chordata; class Aves; order Galliformes; family Phasianidae; genus Perdix; species Perdix hodgsoniae. Next base: position 312,300 of record JAPSGF010000045.1, read on the forward strand.
TTTGTACTTCTTTTTGTCTCAATTCAGGCATCCAAACGAACATTTTACAAACCTCTGGGCATTCCTTGTGCTCTGAGATGTAACAGCTGAGACATTATCATCCAATACAGTTATCAGAAAGACCCACAGATCTTTAAATACGTGATTATATAGTCACTTTCTAGCCATAAAGGAGCCATGTTCTTCAAACAGCTGATAGGAATGTGCTGAATCGCTGAAGATCTGACTGAAAACCAGGTGGTTTGCTTTCTTTTACCTGCCCTTAAAGTACCTTTCTTTCCCCTGTAAGGAATTCTGGGACCTCCAGGAGAGGAGGAGGGGGAGCAGCACGTGCAGGACAGAGGAGCCCAGTATGTCCCTGCTCTGCTGCCTGAGGCCCTGCAGCACGGGGCCCTTCACTGACGTACTGCAAATGGTGGCTGTCGGTTAATAACAATTAATACTTACAACCATCAGTATTTTTTCATTTTTCATTCTTTTATCAAAGGGCTTGGACGTGGTTGTGTGGTTCCTTTCACACATGCAGCTTTCTGCTGAAGGATAGGCAGTGCCACGGGCAGAGCTGGCTCTTACTATGTTCTATTTCAGAAAACTTCCACAGAATAAATACCAAAGTTGGTCATAAAGAGAAGAGTGGGAGGAAGGCAAATTTCTGCGTTTTATTTCAGTGATTGGAAGTGATTTTTTAGCCATGTTACATTAGCAAGTGCCAAAATAATACCAGTTTTGACTGATGTGCTCAATCTGTAGATCAGTTGCTGCAGCTCTGTGTTAATTTGTTGTGGGAGAAAATGCTGAGTGTTAAAAAACACTCTTCTGTGTGAAGACCCCAGCTTCTGCTAACTCTGTTGTTTCCTTGGTCAGGAAGAGATTTGCTTGTGTGCAGACTGATGTTTATCTGCCGGAGGACTTCAGCTACGCTATTCCTACAGCTGTACACAGGTGTAAGGCATGCGTTAGTGCATTAAGATGTAAGGAGAAACTACTTACAGAGGCTGGAGTTGCTGCCTATCCCAATGCGGATGGAGCTCCCAGAGATGAGAGGGAGATGGAAGAAAAGAACTGTGGAGAGAAAGGAAAAGTCCTTAACAGCCGCTGGGTTTTGCTTTGGCAGCAGCTGTCGGAGCAGACACACTGCGTGTCCGCGGGCAGCGCTCTGCAGGGCAGCACTGCACGGCTCGGATGTGGATGTGCGCTCAGATCGCGCGTCAGCGGGGGCAGAAGAAATAAACAAAGCGCTGCTTCCTACTTCCAGGAATCCCCCCGGTATGGGAAACCATGCGATGTAGGGCACGAACGCCTCTTAGGTTCAAAGCCCCGCGTATGAGCAGCGCTGTGTTATGTAAATATGGTAATTGTTGTTGGAAGTCATTCCCAGCCGCCGACGCGGGCAGTGCCGCTGTCAGACGGAGCCGCCGCTTCCCGCTTTGTTTGAGCGCACCTTGACTGCGCCACGCACGTGCGAGTGGCACAGCGGCTCGCAATGAATTTAGTGCACAGTCTAATGCACGCTCTGCCCCCATGCCTGTGAGCGTTAATATTTATAACTCGCGCTTCAAAGGTTTACGCTCGGGCTCAACAAAATGCACGCGGGTACGACGCGCCCTGCATCACCGCCGCTCCGTCCCCGCCGTCACCCGGCGGTGCCCGCGGGCAGCAGCACCTGCAGCGCCTTCTCCCTCCGGTGCGCCTCTGCGGGCGCTTCTTTCGGGGTCTCCCGCGACCGCCCCCGCCCCGGGCCCCGCCGCCCCCGGCCGCGGGGAGACTCCCGA